>JARVGW010221050.1:0-13032 GCA_031762495.1 Anablepsoides rubrolineatus | reverse complement strand
CTATCTATCTATCTATCTATCTATCTATCTATCTATCTATCTATCTATCTATCTATCTATCTATCTATCTATCTCCACTTCTTCCTTTCAGGGTCATGGGGGTCACTAGTGCCTATATCCAGCAGTCTGTGCGAGGGGCGGAGTACACCCTGGATAGGTTGTATGTCCATCAAAGGGTGGGGAAAGATTAGTTATCTTAAAAATCCAACTTCTTCAGAAATTTTCTTTTTAGTTCACCAAGTCAAAACCCATAGATTTTCAGCCTCCTGTCATCCTTTTAGGGAACATTTCTGTAATATAGTTGAGGTAAAACAGCATTTGGAAGCATAGGCCCATTTTTCATCCTGTTCGTGACCAAAACCGTGTGTTTGTGACTCTTATCTTATGTATGATGCAACAACTGCTTCAGACACTTTTCTGAAGAAGCAGCATTAATGCCAAAGTTTTTTTTCTTTTGCTTTTATAAACTGTGTTACTGTCAGCAGCTTTAATTTGGTAACAAGTGCACTGGCAGCCACGCCTACATAATCCACCCAAAGGCCTGGGATGATACCCCAAAATGTGTTGACTCACATTAAAAGGATAACACCAAGAAAACAGGCATCTAACACTTAGATTCCTTATTGTAACCTTCATTCTTTCTCAACTTAAGACTTAAACTCTGGGATGAAAAGTGACATTTCTTTAAAGACTTTAATTATGTTGAATGTGTCCAGAATAAGATTTTATTTCAATTGAGAACTGTTGCCTCTTGCAGCTTTAAATGTAACTGTGCTTAAACTCACTGCAGCCTTTTTGATGGTTTATAAAGCTACTTTCAGTGACATGACAGTGTCTGTGCATGTTTACTGTTGGTTTTTGCATGTATGTTGATATAAGAGATGGGAGAGCTCTGTATTTGTTTAGTCCGTCTGGCGGCCATGCTGATTTCATGATAAATATTAGAGCTCAAATATGTGAGTAGGGCATTTATTGAAAGTGATCACTCCAAACATTGTTTGTTTGTCTGCAAAATTGCAGCGGCCTCTTTTTGTCAAGCATGTTATGAGAAATTTCTCCCCAAAGTAGCCCAAATGTAACCACTTCGATTCGTTGTTTGTTTTTTGCCTTTTTGAGACTGTTTGTCAATGTTTAGAAGTGCTTGTGTATGTGCTCACTCTTAGAGGAGGGGTAGGGGTCCACATGTGTGCAACGATGATAGCTACACTACATTTGGGAAAAACAAACACCTCAAGAGACCCATATATATCCAGTTGCGAGGAAGTTTTACAAACCAGAGAGAAGTACATTTATCCGCCCACTGCATTTTTTTTCCTGCATGGGATTACAAGGTGGTCAGGCTCTGCCAAGAATCCTCTAGGTGCAGCGCAGAGGGAGTGAGAGCCGTGTGTGTGAGAAAGAAAGCCAAAATATGTGACTCTCAAGTCAAACGGGTGGGGGTGGGAAAGTGAGGGAAGAAGGGTCTTGAAGTTGAGAGGCCGGAAATGGAGAGGAGACCGAGGAACAGTGGGAGAGTGACCTTTTACAAGACAGCTGTTCTCTCTCAGGTGCCTGTTCTCAGCAAATCTTAGGCTGCTTTCTTTTTTTTTTTTTTGTGAATTAGTCATTATTTAGTCCCATGGGACAGAGAATGGTCCAGAGTGAGCGTTTAATGTGGCAGGAAGGAAAATTACACTCTTAAAAAAAGCCTGTGAACAACTCCCAAAAACAGAGCTAAAACACAAACAGAGAATTAAATCAAACCAATTTTAGGATTTTATGCAGAACATATATTCAGTGGGTTGTTAGAAAGCTGTTAAATGTTGAGACATTTAGTTTGCATGATAAAAACAGAATGGTTTGGAAGGTGTGGGCCACCTTGATCAAAATTGACTTTTAATAAGATGCAAAGTGGATAAAGTCTGAACACTAAAATCCTGTTCACTAGTATTCTTTTACATTTAGATTTTGGTGGAATCACATCTCACCATTTGCATTTACTTCCATTTTTTGTACAGTCAAACTAATTTGTTTCATCAAAATTTGGAATGTAGAAAAATAGTCAAGAAACTTCTTCTCTATCTGGACCTAAAAGGTTACAACATTTCAGGGGCACAATTAAAGTGGTACTTTGGTCATATCTCAAGTAATGTTCAGTCAAATAGTTATCAATACACCCCCAGATCCGGAAAGCATCCAGCTAAGATCTTAAAAGATCACTCTCACCTTGGACACAAACACTTTCAGACACTTCCTTCAGGCAGAGGGTCTATCAAGTCCAAAACCTCAAGACACAAAGAAAGTTTTTTTCTCTTTGCTGCTGGACTTTTTAATAGAATCCCCCTCAATCTTTAGGGACTTAGACTAGTTTATGAGAACATGTGTCTGCTGTCAAACTAAAATTGCACTGCTCTAGACACTTTATTTGCAATTGTATAAAGTTGTTTCCTTGTTATATTTACACTTGCACCTATTCAATGCCTGTTTGCAACAAATGCTGACAAACTGAAACCCAAAACGAAACGAAACAATCCTCAGCTGTATGAGCACTTATACATCTACTTGTCAATAAATCAGTATGGGTATTGAGTAATAACCTAATGTGTCACCTCTTATGACATCAGACAGTCATGGAGCATGGAGTAAAAGGCAAAAATCTTTGCTCATGCTATGCTAATGCTTAGCCAAACAAGGGCTGCTTTTTCAGACTTCTAAAACAAGATTTTTCCCCCCAAAAAAGCAATATACTAGTGTGAAAATTGGCTAATAATAAACCTCTACACCTCTGCATGACATCATTGGTTTTCTCAACCAAACAACATCCATCAGGCCAACATTTGTCCAGATCAAAGCAATTACTGTCCACCTTTTCCCTTTAGCAGTTGACAATAAAGATGTAAATGATAACTTAATTTCTTTGGCGCAAAAATATTTATTCTGAATTCAAAATAATTTATTTTCTTTAAAATGTATGTCAGCTGGATTGCTGACTTTATTAGAGCTGGAAAAAAAAGATAAAAATTCTTCAAAACAACAACCTCAGGAACTTGTTGAAATATAAACTGTGTAGTGTAGCTAAAGAGCCGGATGTATTTCATGTATTCCTCTTTTATGAGCGTACTAAAGGAGTCAGGAGGGGGTTTGTTCAGCAAAAGGAAAAGGCATTAGGTGATACAACACATCTCATCTATGCCAAGCTCTGCAGGTTATAACAGCACAGGGATGGGAAGGAGATTTTTTTCTTCTGTCCCCCCCAGCGATAGTCTTCAATCTTCTGAAGCCTAAGGGGCTGAGTAGGTGTTAATTATTAAAGGTGTTTGAACAAAAGGCTATTCTAAGCCTGCTGGAGCCACCAACTGGACATTCTCCTCAGCATTTGATGGATGACTAGCTTCAGAAATACACTGTTTCTTTTGCTGTGCTAGTGTTGAAGAACTCCAAAGGACTCCGGCAGACCTTTACTGTCTTTTCTCCTTTATGAACACGTGTAATCCTGTTTCACCAAAAAAGTAACATGCTGCCATCGTTGAACATCAGAGGTAGCTGAAGATTTGCATTTATCATTTAACTTTAATAAAGTTTTAACAAGATCTATAGCTACTGCAGTTCTGCTTATATGGTAGCTAATTTAAAGAATTTATTTAAATAAAAATGCACCTTGTAAAATCTATTGCTCTCAGGAGACAAGTTTGATGAATGTTTCAAGGTTCAGGAATTTAAATGCATGAACATGCTTTTTTTTTTTACTTTGACATGTTTTGATTGCAGTGTGCTGTGTATCTGTATTTTATGCAGCACAATCATACGTTGCACTTCACTGCAGGAGCAAAAATCTGAAAATACACACACTAAGTATACAAAAAACTTTGAGAGATCCTGATACAACCTAAAGAGAAAATAAAACTGGTCAAAAAAATCTACAACATAATATACAAAATACTGTGCATTTCATGTGAAACGAAACATACAAAAGAGAAACAGGAAGAATGTTCAACACATGGAAAGAAAAGAATGTTCAAAGTAAACAAAAGGACAACTTATAAGAGCAGTAAAAACAGGAGAACCTTCACTAGGCTATATTAAACCTCTGCAAAAAAATACTCACATCATGAACTGGAAAACAGGAGAGTCATAAAATCAGGAAGCAACAGGTACAAATGTTTGATGAAGGAGGCCACTGAGATCAGAAAGGGAGCCTAGGGGACAATCAACTGAGATGAGGGATTCTATCAGCTCTCACATAGCTGGGATTCCCTCCTCCTGAGAGCATTGAACAGTGATAGATGCAACCTGCCAGATACAGAAGACTGCTCATCAAAGTAAAAAGAATACTCTGATGTATTTACATGTCTTAGCAAGTTACTCTGAAAAGAACAAAATAAAAAGGGCAACAAATTTCAATGACCCAATTAGTATTTAAAAAAGTCCTGTAACAATTCAAATATGGCAGAAGGAACAGATAAGAGGTGAATGTCCTCATTTAAAAATTAAAAATTAGGGGGATTGTCTACATTTTGTAAAGAAACCTTTTTGGCAAATAATCAGTACCGACAAGGTAAAAGTGACACTTGTGTTTTCAATTATAGAAGACTTTCAGTTATATAAGACAAAGTGCGTTTTACTTAAATTTACTGACATACGTGGCAGAAAGAAACACCCCTAGCCACCTGCTGCCACCAGCATCGTCATGTTTGAGATTTCACTGTTCAGATGGACTTGGACTCCTTTTCAGCAAACAGGTCTCCAATCTGTCAAGCAACATGAGCTTCCTGAATTCTGTCCCAAAATGCTGTCCAAAACTTTCATCTACATGAGCAAATTTACCCTCCATAACTGTTGCCTGGATAAGAGTCAGGAGAAGATAAGACCAAGTAAGAAAGTGCCCAAAACAAGCTTATTTGCAGAGAACTAACATACATTTTAAAATGTCTGTTCTCGTGAACTGCAAATCATCACAGGAATAAAAAAGAAAATTGAATCTACCTTTTTTATAAATGACCCAAAATCTTTAAGCAGTTTTAACCATCCCAAAATCAGGCTTTAGATTCATTAAAGTGCAAGTATTTGGAACTTGAAAAAAAATGTAATAATGATCTATTCCATTACAAACAGCTATTAGATTATAATATTAATGTTCCAAAGTTAGGTTGACCAATTCAATAATCTATTGCAACACTAGTTGTATCATTTCACTTGTTTATTTTGTCCTATAATAAAAAAAACAGATCATATTTTTTTTTTAAACAATTAACTGAATAAACAGTTCACATAATGAGTTGTTCTGTTTGTTTTATGGTGTCTTAAGAAGTTGAGCCATGATTTAAAAAAAAAAGCGAGCAAACAAGTAGTAAAAAGTGATACTTTATTAAAGAGTAATGTAAGCAAAGCAACAAACATAAAAGCAAAAGCAACATAAAAGCATCACATAAAAAGAACTGGCGTCAGGAAAAATTAATAAAACATCAACACATAAAAGCAAGTGTCTAAAAGTGAGATTCAGAAGTGATTTAAAAGAAGATACTGATCTAGTCAACAAACTATCACGGTTCATGCAGCACTAAAGCTCAGGAGCTCTTCCACTTTGGGAATCAAAACCAGAAAAACAAAAACACAATACAACAAATTCAAATCCATAACCAAAGTAAACTAAATCAAGTACAAATATTGTAGATCATTATTGTGACCCATTTTGTCTTTTGTTCACTAGAGTTTGGCAAGTTTGCTTCAGTTAACCACCACTTAAAATGAGGCAGAATTGCTGCACCTTTAGAAATCCTGTAAACAAGTCTCAGAAATCTGTAAACTGCAGGTTTATGTGGGGTTTCTTAGAGTTTCTAAGGTCGTATTCACACGAGCCCTGACCACATTCTGCCTGATGTTTTAACAATGCAGTGGGGTCAGTATCCAGTAGGAAGAGCTTAAGAAAATGTAAATCTTACAGTTCAAAAAAGTACAAAATTTCATTATGAACACTTCCTAAATGAGTGAATTTTTAAAATTCCACAGTCAGAAAACACTTTTTCCACATGGAGAATTGGAAGAAGTGCATAAATCAGGTCACAAAATTTTAACTGAAGTCCTGCTTTAAGGACGTGTTTTTTTGTGAATTTGTTTTTTTCTGTTGAAAATGACTGAGATGTTTGAATTACAACCTAATAACACAGTAAAAGAAAACCATTGTGGTAGCTGGACTATTGGTTCAGATTTATATTTCCACAATTTAAGTCTACACAGAACCCTGTAAAACGAGCCTGCAGTGTGTCATTACCTGCTCAGTCTGCTTAGTGGGTTAGAAACTTTCAAGGTTGGAAAATTTGTTGACACTTTTTGGTGGAAAAAGATGGAAAACAGAAGAATATGGCTAATAAATCTACAAATGAAGTATGCATTGTAAAGTTTGACTTGACTAAGCTTGATAAGTTTCTTTAACAATACTTTTCACTGTTTACATTTTCTTCACACAAAAGAACAAGGTCTCAAAAGGATTTTAGCTGTGAATATCACCCTAACTAAATATTATTAGTGTATATTGCAATTCTTTAAAAAATCATGCATGTGCAATATGATTCTGGCAGAACACACAGTAATATTCTTTTTTAGTTATGGTTCTTACATGTGGCCCAATTCAGAATGTATTCTGTTGGCTAACCATGCACAATTTTGGCTTGGTTGGAAAATGCCTTAGAGCTGTTTTGATAAATTTAACCCTTTACTAATTAAAAACAGAGCATGAACCAGTATTACCTATTTTTCTTTGTTTTCAAAATGGTAAATGGACTGTACGTACACAGGGCCTTTCTAGCCAACCAGGCTACTCAAAGCTCATTACAACAAAAATTGAGCCCTCATTTACCCATCAACAACTACAGCACACTTTTACATCTTTACAAAGCTAATCTATAGAAAATAATCAGTGCTTCAGATCACATTCATACACTGATGGAACATGTTGGAGGATATGTAAGGTTCAGTGACTTTCCCAGGGACATTTCAACATGTGACTGTATACTGGTGGATTTGAACCTCTTACTCTTTTGTTGGAGGATGTCAGCTCTAACCACTGATCCACAGCTGCCCCAGAAAACATGTAGTCACAGAAGAGGATGATGTGATGCAGAAGCAAAGCAACTTGAATATATAATTGGATAAAAAGGCAAAAGCCAAATCTGTTGATTATTTAAACCCATAAAAGTGAAAAATTCAGCTTTCTTCAGCATATTAGACATTTAACTTTGCAGCCCAAACCAATGCAAATATACCTTATTATCAGAGAACAATGGGGGAAGCTAAATGTGAAGAGATGTTTTCATTCCCAGAGAGTTTGATCTTACCAGAAACAGACTACTTTTCCCAAACCTATCTGTCACAGTCAGTGCTATGGAGTCATAGGATGAAACTGTTGCTCCAACTCATTCAGTTTCTGTAAATAGTGTCCTAGTGACACAAGGAAAACTGTGTAATTATACGTTTTTATCATTCTAATGATTTGTTTCTGTAACATTTACACTCAACAGTGAAAATTATTTCTAAACTTAAAGTTTTGTTTATGTCTGCTCATTTATTACTAAATGACAGCTAGATTATGGATTGGTTTTTAATGCATCACCACAAAGAGCATTAGTTTTCAAATGTTTTAGCTTCCAGGCCACAAAATAACAGTTGCAGAAACTTCTGACCCCAGATATTACTAGTTTATGCATGCAAACTTAGCTAATAACTTTGCTAAACATGGACATAGTAACAATATAAACAAACAATTTTACTAATTTTATTCACTTGTGATTTTTTACAAAATAGATGGTGAAAATATTCAAATAGCAATTTATTTGCATTTAAATTAATGAGGACCCTCTCTTGATGTTACATGACCCATAGAGGGGCCTCAACCTCAACTTTTGTAACTACATCCACAGAGTTAACCTGATGATTAACTAAAACAACTAGCATCTCAATGCATTGATTTCCTGACAGATATGATTTTGGTCTATAATGTCATGACAAAACGTTTTGTTCTCAGTCTCTTAAAAAGTCAACAAAATTGCCAATGAAATAAAAGTTTGACATTCATTAAAAAAGGCATAACTCCCACTCCTTTTTTGCCTGAAAATTAGACTAAGATCATCTTATGTTGAAAAATTGGGACGAAATACCCGTTGGTCAAACCTAAACAACGTTAAGTGCAAGGTCACACAATATTGTTGCAATCTTTTCACGTTCTGAGTACATGTTGTGAATGACTCTTAGCTACAAGCACATCAATTTTTGTGTGAATTATAGACATTTGCTGTGATTAATTGGTTAGAGTTGTTCCTCTAATGTGAAAGTTGGTGGTTCTATTCCATTGCTATTCAGTCACATGTCCAAGTGTCCCTGGGCAGGACAGTTAAGACCCCTCTGCCTCTGATGTGGGTCACATCAGTGTACGAATGTGATTTAAAGCCACAATTAGTCTCTAAAGATGGATTTCTTTCTTAGCTTTGTAGAATGATCTAGTAGAGTGCTGTATGAATGTGTGTTTGAATGGATAAATGAGGACACAGAATTTAGTGTAAAGCACTTTGAGTATCCTGGTTGGATAGAAAGGCACTATATAAGTACAGTCCATTTACCATTTCTACCAACAGTTAGCTGCGGCAGATGTATTAAACTGAGTTTGATCTAAAGGTTAGTCAGTTCTAGATATCAACTCATTGATTACATTGAGAGTTTTAATACAAAGCATCCAGTGATACATGAGCTACTTTACTAACAGAAATTACTCAAATAATTTCAATCCATATAAATTCCACAAAGTCATAAGTAAGCAGCTAAAGCAAGCCAGATTAAGGATATCTCTATTATTTTAATTAACCTGATTTTGAAATAAAAATAAATACAGTGTGCATAAGTTTAATTAAAGTCATAAAGAACTACATGTGGTCATGTTTGTTTTTAATTCTGGACCAACAAAGAGTCTCCTGCGTGGCACCGTGCTGCAGCAGGCGAGCCACTGTTTTCTGCTGGTTAACGCTGAAAGCTTCTGTGAAAAACTTCAGCTCTGACCCGGTGTCACCGGTACAACAGTGAGTCTCTGGAGAGGACCTAGCATCAAATTACATTTCTGCTCGGACCTGTACTGTCTTCCTGCGTACGTTTTTGACAGACCGTATGTGTTTTGGAGGCTGTGGAGTGGGTGGGGGACTGAGAGATGGGGTCGTAGCTGCCTTGACCACAGGCTGACTGCTCGCCCTGGGCCCCTGGCGTCAGTGTCAGGGAGAGGTGAATCAGACTATCTCCACTTGCAAATCTATCCCCCGGGATCCCAGAGCCCTCACACTATCCCCACCTTCTCTCCCACCTCTTGCAAAACATCCTTTTAGAGGGGGTCCATCGGCCATTATGTCCCTCCTCGCCTCCTTTACCACACCAACGGGGCGCTAGCTGAGGGGAGGAGAGGTGCGACCACGCTACTAATTTCTCTCTCGGTCGCGCTGCCCGGCCCCTGTCACTCACCGTCTCTCCGAGGACAGCTACCTCCATGGTCAAGGTGACGCAGAGTTTAGTTTCTCAAACCCGAACTACCGGGGTTTATGAACTACAGGCTTTGCTTAAGTGGTAATTTAGGCAGGAATTAAGGGATAACATGCATTTTAAGAGAGGAAATCCTTTGAGTTTCCTTTTATAATAAAGCACCTACCTCACAGTGGATAATTGGAACCAGATGTTGCTCCATGCAGCATTAAAGACACTGGTCTCTCTCTTTTCACCCTCTCAGCTACGTGAAACATCTTGAAATTCTGTCATCATGCTGGCTTTTGTGTGCTCATGTGCTTGCATCCACTCCTGTCCCGGTGCCACATAATCACATTAGTTAGATTTAATCTAAGAAGAGACAAATTATGCGCTTTTCCCATCAAATTTTGCTGCATGACAAGCAGCGTGCAAAATCGGTGAGTACGACCTATCCCTGAGTGCTTTGCATGGATGGAGCAGGACTAGAAAGTGGGTAAGCTGCAGGATGAAAGAGAAACACTAATAATGCCTCACATGTGTACTGGCAAATTGTTTGCTAACACCGGCGAGCAACATACTTGGTAGCCAGGAACATGGCAGCAGCCTCCTAATAAGAAACATGCACTATTTATGACCATAAACCAAGGGCAGGGAGGGTGAGCACTGTCAAAATAAAAAAACATGTCAATCTTTGCGCCCCACTGTTGCCTGAGCTTGTTGCCTGTCTGTTAACGCACTTTTTTCATGTTTGCCTATGATGTACAAAGGCGGGGAAAAATCACATCAAACCCACAGATTTCTTAAACTTCTACATGTCTGAAAGGGAAGGCAGGAGGGGAGGAGGCTTCTGAAATCAAAGGGAATATCAAAGTCAAGCAGAAGTACGGGAACACGTCTGTGAAACGTAAATATTTTGTCCTAATGGTTGTGTGTTTGCGGAAAAAACTGCACGTGTGATGAAAAGCGGAGATATATGCGCCGTTCCAGTCGGCAGAAGGCAAGGTGGGGAAGTAGGTAGAAGGAAAAAAAACACAAGGGGCTGAGATTCATTTAAATTCTTCATAAGGCATTGAAAATTCCCTCTGAACTTTTCTAACTCTGTGCAATTATGCACGTTTGTTCATTTTGCTTAAAAAGTCGTGTCCGCTCTGAGCCCCAAAGATTTGTGCCACTGATCGAGTGACAGTCCATCAGACACAGATGAAAAGCCAACTCTTCTACTGCCTTGTACCTACTGAAACAGCAGGTAACTGAAACCATTTCAATATTGCACTGCTCTCATGGGACAATAGTCAAAAATGAAGGAGGAATATCTACGGGCTTCAGTTTGAGCCGGCATGACACAAGCAATACACTGATTAGCTGCTTTGGGCCTGCACTCCTCTCCACTTCTAACAGCTACTTGACTTCTTTCTTCTTCCTCTTTGAATCTACTGGCCACTTGAGGGATTCAGGAGGGAGACTTAGAAGAAGTAAAAAGAAAAGAAAAAGGAGCAAGAAAAATTACTACAGACAGGTTAAAACCTGAAAAATAAATAAATAAGAAAATACAGCTCTAAAAAGTTGTATTGTCACCATGTTGTTTTATAAAGTAATTTTTACACAGTTCTTACACCAGAAAAACACAATTATGATTTCTGAACTCAAAGCTTTGGAGGCATAGTCAGGTCAAGCCCAACTAGAGAAAAATCACAATAATTGCAGTGATGTTGTTTCTCCTGACAAAAGGAAGGTGAGAAAAAGTTGCAGACAAAAAAGCTGCAAATGTTTCCAGTGATGTAACAGTGTGGAAGCCTGGACCGGAGGATGTGAGGAGGGGCGTTGGAGGAGACTAAAGCAGCTTTGGAGTATATTAATAAAACAGAAAAAAAAGGGGGAAAACAAGAAACACCAATTTCCTTCCAACAGCTGAGCACCTACAGGTCATTATTTTCTGTGTCGGCTTGTAATGTGAAAGTGCCGAGTCCTGTTCGAGAAAACTTCCTTCTGTTAAATCAACTGTAAATAATGACTTGGTCAGACTTATTTCTCTACCTTGACCTCTAGCATTAAAGCAGCAACAATCTGTAAACAAAAATATTTGATCATGACAGGCTTCCACCATAAAGTCAATTAGCCTTTGTTCGTGGTGTGTTGCAGCAGCCACAAAAATTACTCTGGATATCGTTATTGGTGTGACTTTTTTCCCCTCCTTTTTTATCTACAAATGATACTATTCTCTCCACAGACAAACAGGAAAGTGTCAGTTAATAAAAAGCAGTAAACATCCTAAAAGTTCACACTTGGTGTCACTGCAAGGTCTCTGGTAAATGTGTTAAAGAACTGATATCACAATCAAGGACAAAGGACAAGCAGTAGGTTGTTAATGCACATGATTCAAATTAACTTATTTTCTATTTTCATCACAAAAAAATTATGTTTTAGGATTTATTGATGTTTTTTTAATTTATTTTATTAACCTCTTTACCTGTGTAAACGTCCGGGTCTAAAATTCCTTAAAATGCTGTAAAACCAATACCCAAATTAATTTACATAATATTCTTAAACCTTTTGGAGTAAATTCAAAGCTCAATTTCTATGTAAATCTAACAATTTGCACTTTTATATTCAGCACTCATAGTTATTGTAACTGTAACTATAGTATGTAGGTATTGAAGTAAAAATACAGTAAAATCAAATTATTGTTTTCTCACTTTAATTTTTCAAGCATTTCTAATTGTGATGTAGGTGATAAAATAATATATCCCTATACAAACAGTTTATACTAAAACAATCACAAAGTTTCATTTAATTACAACATTTCAGTCTTAACTAACAAAAACTGTTTGGCATTATGGTATCAAATTAATACAAAAAGAAATAAGTGCCTTTAATACTTTTCAGCAGAAACATCTAGTCTGTTTTCTTGGGCTTTAACAAGTGCATCAAAATCTGTCTGAATGTCTGATGTGGTGATGTGAAGAACAGCAGAGAGGTGATCGTCAGCGACAAAAGATCTGTATCTGGATTTGTTGAACTGCACCATGAGAATGTCTGTTCACATACGTAGGTAGATCCAGAGAGGACTGATCTAAGACTTGCTTTGAGTGCTTTATTTATTCAAGTATAATACGAAAAATTGAATCCATAAAATCATCCACAAAGTTGGGGGGTAGTATTATACTCAGATCAATATTTTTGCTGATGTATTTAAACTGATATTTCGGCCTCCTTCACAAAATGCCAGAGTCCAGAAATGAAACCACGTCATAAAAAGTGGTAGCAGCGAGCTTACCTCTGATACTCCTTCATGCTTCGAGCGAGATAGTAACAAATCCAAACAGGCAACATGATGTGAAAGAAAAAAAGGCAATCCTGCAGCTTAGTAATGATAAACTATAGGCATTATTGTGCGACCCTAACCATAGATGCTTCAACACGGAGACATATTTCATAAACCAGCAGCTTTTGTGAAGAAAAGCCAGAGAAAACATAAAAAATGACTATAATTCACTGAGCACATACCCTGAACAGATCTTGTGAAAAATCACAATTTTACATGAGATAGCACGTCAACAAAAT
>JARVGW010220948.1:0-13054 GCA_031762495.1 Anablepsoides rubrolineatus | reverse complement strand
CAGTTAAAAATAAAGCATTCAGAAAAAGGCCTTCTGTTAATTTTGTACTGTTCTTCTCATCATTAATATATTTAAATTTTAAACTGGATTACTGCTTCCAAATGTTACAATGATGTTAATGCTTCTATTATTTGTGCTCACAAATAACTAATAGTATGTAATTCTATGCAAGTTATCTTGTAAGGCGACCTGATGCAAGAATAAAATTTATTTCATGTTTCTTGACTTGGTCAGAAATAAACTCTTTTTCTCCTAATTGAATTCATTTGAAATGCTGTCTACAACAGGTGAGATATTTATTGTTCATAATATTTTCACAGAACCCCACTTTAAAAGATTTGAACTGATTCTTTATTCAATTCAATTCAATTCAATTCAAAAATACTTTATTGATCCCAGGGGAAAATCATGGTGTACAAATATAATTTGAAACAACTGTGAGAATGTTTATATTATAGTCTTTATTGTGAATATTATTTGCTTTTTTGGTTGCTCAAAAATACAGAAATCAATACAGTGCATCATCAAAAATCTTTCATTTTTTTTTTATTCAAACACAAACAGCTTTAAGATCAACCAAACGAATGAAGACAAACGAGAGTCCACACGTAACTCTTTAGGAATTACCACGTCCAAGAGCAAGCAGCAATGCATCCACGCTGACAGAGTTCACGACGCAGTAGCTGGTTGAAGGGGACCAAACCTCACTGAAACACCTGACTTGGTTCCGTTTGACCAGCCACAGCAAGGCGTGTCGCTTCGGCTGCAAGAGGCAGAGCGAGAGAGGAGGAGGAGGAGGAGGAGGAGGAGGAGAGGAGAGAGAAGAGCAAGCATGCAGAAGAACAGGAGGAGAAAGGAAAGGGAGGCAGTCTGTTGATTCTCCGTCAGTGCTACCTGATGAGACACAAAGAGAGGAAAATAATCAGAACGTGTCACGATGTTACCAAGCAGATTCCTATTTTGAGGTTCCTTCCAAACCCACCCTCCAGAAGCAAAACTTTCAACCCCCGGTGACAGCTCCCCATCTCTGATACCCCCCCACCTCCTCTTTCCCCCCTCTTCCTTTTTTGAGTTCTGCGGTTGCTATAATGGGTGACAGCTGTGCTCTGTCAATCCCCTCACCTCCACACACACACACACACACACACACACACACACTACCCCATGACTGTCAGCAGTTGGGGCAGGGAAGGAATTTTGTCAAGAAGTCCCTGAGACCTGACCAGTGACCCACTGCAAACTGTACACGTGCCTGAAGTGAAGGAGGCCTTTCACCTGTTGCCCTGACACACACACACACACACACACACACACACCCTCCCACAAAACAGGCAATAAACATTTGACATTTAAGCCTTATTAAAAAAAAGAGAGAGAATTAATCAGAAAAAAATGTTTTGTTTCCTCCACGTGTTGATGCTCGTGCCCCCTGAAACCACACACTTCCTTACATTCCATAAGTGCTGTATTAATATGGGGATATAAGGAAGCATGTCCTCGCAGAGGGCAACAACTGGATCCGGACACAAAGCACCCTTTCATGGCCACGGGTGGAGAGTAGCAGGAACAACTGGCTAAATAAAACAGTTAACTGTGACAGAGTGAGGGGAGAGGAGGAAGACGTGACAAAGACTTCTGGGAAGTTGAAATGTGTAACGTTTGATTCAGACAAAAGCCTTTTCATTTTGGGTGGATTTAAGCTTTTTCTTTTCTTGTTTGAACACAAAGAAAATTGACTTTTAATGGAACAAAACTAGACATTTAAGATCCTGCACTCAAAAAGTAGACGAGTAAATCTAACCCATCAGGTTTTTTGTTTTTGAGTGTGTTAAATCGTTGTTCATTCAGCTTATTAATGTGTTTTATTATCATGAAAGACTCCGATTGTCACGTTTCCTCAACTTTCCAAAAGCAAATGTGTAAAAATCTCTTTCAAACACAGGAATGATCACGTGTTCATTTCTTAAACTTGGTTTACCTGCTGTAGTCTGGTTTAATTTGTATCTTTTTTTGTGTATTTTTCAGAAGCCTGGGTTGAGAAAAACTCTAATAAGGTGCAAAAAATGTCCTGATTTGTTGTTTTCCTTGGTTTTCCCCTCAGCTGGTGGAGACATCAGGCTCTGTCACGTTGGGTTGTTGCTTTAATAAATCTGAGCAAAAACAACCAACAACTCGCCTGATTTTATTCACACTTATTCAGATTAGAAAAGCAAAAACTAAGAGAAATCATTCAACTTAGACAGTTACATATATTTGCCTTTAGAAAAAAACAAAACACGACATACAGTTAAGTACAAAAGTGTGACAAAAACATAGTAAACTACACAACAAAACAAAAAGTTCAGACCAACCTGAGCTCTTGTCCTTGACCTTTGCCTTCTATCCACTGAACTCATCTCAAGCTAAGCTTTAAAGAAATCAAACTCAAACCCACTTCATGGATCAACTCTTCTCCTCAGGAGCTGGCCGGTGGCTTGTGACCACAACCGGCCATGCAGACTGGCCTTTTCTAGCCCCACCAGGAGTGGGGGGCCCCCCTCCGAAGCGGGCCTCCCACCTGTTGGTGTCCTTTAGAAGCCCCGGGCCTCTCCTGCGCCTCCTGTCCGGCCCAATCAGGGCCCTGACAGGAGGGGGAGCCAGCCTGTGAAATCACACCTCTCAGCTGTTCACACACATGGGCTCGAGGACACCCTAAACCCCCTCCACCCTCGATACGCCGTTCCTCTGCACCCCACCCCGCCCTGCTTCGGGTTTATGCAGCGGATGTCAATGGTTTCTTTTTGGATTGGAAAAAAAAAAAGGAGAAACAAGGAAGCAACTGCGAGGTGGGTGTGTTTTACAGGGTTTTAGGTGGACGATTGAAGCAGCAGGCCTGGAGTCACAGCTGAAGACAAGGTTGAGTTTCAACCTACTTTTTTTACTTCCTTGGTTTTTTTTTAGCTTCACTGCATCAAAATGAAAAAACAAAAGAAAGCAGGTATTAGAGGAGTTGGAGTGTGGGTGTTCTCAAGAGGTAATAAACTCTCCACAAGGTGACCATCCTGCCACTAAAATGCCTACAATATTATTCAACACAAGCTCTCTAACAGGACCGGCAGTGTAGGCCAGTGGTTCCCAACCCTGGTCCTCAAGTACCTCTAGGACCAGGGTAGGCAAATGCAAAGGGCACCGTCCATAGGGGACACCACAAATGAGGAAAGACAGAACCGTATATTTTGTAACTTTTTATTTAATTTGTAGAATAATCAGCGGTTACTCAGGTTATGAACACATATGGTGCAGAGGATGTTTTGTGATAAAAGTATCATATGATGCTGTCAAGGCTAACTACTGAAGCAGAATTAGAATCCCCTTTATTGTCATTATAATTTGCATTACAATGAAATTGGGTTTGCTGCTCCAATGTGCTTGTCATTATTATTATTATTATTATTATTATTATTATTATTATTATTATTATTATTATATCATTTTTTTAGACATGATAAAATAACATTAGGAGAATAGAAAATACAATACAATAGACAAGTTCAAATCAAGTAAATACAAAAAAAAATATGCACTAACAAAAAAGAGAAATCAGAGAGTTTCTGTGTATATGGGACATTTTACAGTATAATTGCTTGTAATATTGCACGTTAGAGATGTTCCTGAGAATGTTTCACATGATATATATATATATAAAAGTTTAATTTATGATCTCAGATAAAGCTCGGGTTAAAGTCTGGTTTCAGTGTTATACCTTCATAAAACACTGATTTTATGCTGTTTTATTAATCCCAAGAATTTTGCTAAATGCTCTTCAAATGGCTGAAAAATGCACAGTTTTAGATCCTTTGCTATATTTTCCAGAGAAGTATAATGCTGCCCCCCCCCCCCCCAGAACTGCTTCGGTCCACAGCTGCTTGTTAACACGAACAGGTGCTTCTCATTGCTGTCATCAGATGTTGGCAGGTATGGCTTATGTTATTCTGTTTCAAATGAATTGTATTGTTAACTATTTTAACTGGACAACCTAGTTTCTAAAGTTAAAAAATAATAAAGACAAAACAATTTAATTTGGTATGTGAGGTTTAGAAAATGGCACAAGAGGCACCACCAGAAATCTTGCCCAGGGCGCCAAATAGTCTAGGGCCGGCCCTGCTCTCTGGAATGAACATTTCCACAAAAACATAAATAAAAAGTGCTTCTTATCCTAATATTTGTCTCTTTGTATTTACTCCAGAACTTACAGCTCAATATTTTCAGACAATAATCACAGGTACCGAAGAGGCAAACAGGGTTGAGCTCAGGGGTTCATTTTCCTCTGCAGCAAGCACAAGCCGCTCCTCTAAGGTCAACACCTGTGATCTAAAATCAGCACCGGGGCTGGATGCGAAAAGAACCCGGGCCTCATTCACAGAAAGCCGGAGCTCAGAGAGATGGGGCTTATATTGAAACCTAACGCTCGTGCTATTTTCAAGCCACTCGTCCTCTACAAATAGCACCCCTCTGCCGTGTCTCTTTTTATCTCTCTCTCTCAGGCCCACAGGATGTTGTCTTTAAATTCAACAGTTGTTTAAGATTTCCGAGGCCGGGAGCCAGGGTGCATCACAAATGCAACATTTCCACTAATGTCAGGTATGCATCCAGGCCTCACCGCTTATAGCTGGGTGCTCAGAATATCGGATGCCTTTCTATTGTCGAGGAGATTCTTGTCCGCTCACACCAAACAGAACGGTAAAGATGTGAATCTCGGGTCCTGTTGTTGATCTTTTTGGGACAGCTGATCACTGTTAGTGCATCATCTGTCTCTCCTTCATCAAGTAAAAAGAGCTCTTACACTCGTGTCATCTTTTAACTCCAGTTGATTTTTATTTATTAATTTTTTTTTGGGGGGGGGGGGATGATCAGTAGGAGCAATTAAGATCTTACCTGTTGTAGACAGCTCTTTCAAAAATCTCCATTTGGAGAAACAGCGTTTCATTTTGATCGAATTGACAAGTTAAAGATTTCCCCAGGGCCAAAGTGAATTGGTGCTATCTTAAAAGAAATCTAATCTCAAAAAATTGATAAATCACTTGTTTTTTCCATGACATTATTCAGACAAACAGTGGAGAGCAGGGTTCTGCTAAAGGCCCTGTCCCACTATGAAGTTTTTGACAACTTATGCCAACTTAAGAAAATTTTAAAGACATCTATGTTGAAGAGAATTGATCAAATCAACTGGAAGCTTCCTTTAGGCATGTGTATTGTAATCCTAACAAATTGATCAAATATACAACTTTTATTAGCAATTTAGATATAAAAAAATGTTTCATAAGTTGTCTAGTGTGACAGGACCTTAAGCAGCTAACAGCTAATAGTGGAACACAGCGAGAGAATTTGTTTAGCAGATTAGCTTTTTCGCTAATGATGAAAACCAACAGTTAGCCTCCACTAAGTACACTAACAGCTAACTAACAAACTATCATCCACAGGTTTGTGTCAGTCCCACCAGTCTTCAGCTCAAAAAAGACACAGCAGAATTCATTATAGCGGTTAGCTTTAGCTTATTTTTATTTGTTGAGCCTTAACTTCCACTAATATTTAGATAGCGAGTTGGTGAAACAATTTTGTTTTTATTAGCTGTGCCCAGTTCAACCAGAATTAAGCTTTGTTTCTCCAAACTGTGATTGTTCAAAGAGCTATCTATAACAGGTAAGATACTGACTGTTCATAACCTTTCCGCAGAGTTCCACTTCAAAATACATTAGAATTATTTCTTTAACATATCAGAGAAAGACATCACAGCGTCTCAGCAGGTGGAGCTGTATGCTCCATTACAAAACGGACCACTGGGGTTATTTTTAACCCATGTTCACATACCGGGGCCCCCATTTGCTAATCACTTTGTTCCCCCCATGTTGCCGGTGTCCCACTGCTTCTGGACACATTTTTCTTGGCACAAGGAGATAATGTCCCACAGGACAGCAGGTAGGAGTTTGACTGACTCACAGCAAAGCAGTTTCTTCAGCTGGATTGTGAGGAATTATTTCAGTATTTATAAACCAGCAGCTGAGGCCAAACCAAGAACCAACAGGGAGGATTCCTCACAAACCCCCATCTTCACAGAGAAACCTCCCTGCAGAACACGAGGCTTTGAGACTGTCTTCAAATTCAAGGATTTATTAGCATTTTAAAATGAATTTTACAAACTTGCTGCCGTTGAAATGACTTCGGCCTCGCATCGAAACGCAAAGAGGAGCTGCTGAGTCCTGACAATGACAGAGGCGTGTTGCTGACTCATTACAAGGGGGCTGATATTAATGCCGCCCCGTCCGCCGCTTGGCACGCCAGTTGCCTGGCCTGAGGTTGACGCAGCTGTCGAAGGCAGCGTGGTCCCGTGTGGTGAAGCAATGGAGCGGAAAGGTCAAAGGTCAGCAGCATTTAGGCGAACAGAAAGAACAGGTGACGGGGAGGTGAAGCGGACTCTGAAGGATTCCTTGTTTCAGATTCAGGTCTGAACTTGGAGAGGTTGTTGAAAGAGCTCAGAGTTTATCAGTCAAAGTAGTCTCTGTGTGTTTTATTTCTCTTTTATTTTGTATTTAAACACTAGAGCAAAATAGATTATTAATAAATAAAACATAAAATACAGAAAATGACATAAATGTGCAAAGAGGACTAAAGGACCGAAAGGAATGAAATAAGACAGGAAAAACAAACCATCCAAACTGAGACAAAAAATAACTTAATCCACACTGACCCAAATCATCATGATGTAACAAACATAAATAAAAATATTAAAATATCACAAACAAGCAAAATAATGAAGCACAGCGTATCAAAAGTGACAAAAAATAGTTTAAAATATTTGTCAAAATGAGACACAAAGTAGAGAAAAATGAGTTAAAGAGAAGAAAAAGGCAAAAGTAAAAATGGCAAATGTGAAAGTAATGAAACACCAAAAGACTTCAAACAGATTTATAATGATCACAGTTAGACATCATATCACAGTTAAATAAGAAAAACCACAAAGAAATGTAAAACACACACCATGTTCATCTCAAATAACATAAAATGATTCAAATGGTCAATTTAACGAGTTCACAGAAAGGAATTCATTTTCAATATTATTATTTAAAATTGACATGAAACAAATAAAGATAAAACTAAGTGTATGTCAACTATAGTCATTAATTTTATACATTTATATACTTGATTTATTATTCAGCATAAAATCTGATTTGTTTTAATCAAAAATAAATATGATCTTTAAGAAAAATATTCAAATTAAAAGCTGCTTAATAAAACCTCTCCCAGTCTCAGGGTTCAGCAGTTCTGCCTCAGGTCAGGTGACCTTTGACCTTTACAAAAGGGTCATTTACAACAACCCAGACCTGAGTGTGACTCTTTGAGGCCTTTTATGTCCTGATTGATTTTGGTGAGTTTCCTGTTTTACCACCTCTTTGGTCCTCAGATCGAAGCTTAATGAGAAAAATCCTTAAAAACCGTCATAAGTCAAACTTCTGTCACAGTTTTGATCTGAGTTGACATGTCGGGGGTCTCTGTAGCTGTTTACTATTTTCTGCTGAGTGAAGATGTTTAGCTTCTTTTTTAACTGTTTTCCCCCCCCACATGCTCACCACAGTTGCTCTTCGTTCTCTTGAAGTATAAATCCTTCAAATAAAAAGGGAAAACCTGTAGAGTGAAGTGGACTCTGACTTCTTTTTTAAACTAATTATCTAAGAAGTTCTTTTTCAATGTTTTTTTTACGACGACTCACAAGGAATTTGTTTGGTAAAATCTGCAATGAAGGTCTGAAAAATGACTGAGGTCGTATGATGCAAGGACAAGTTTGCTGCTGTTTAAAGTCAAAGCATGAAGCAAGGTCTCTAAAGTCACTAAAACTTGATAGAAATGAGAATAATTAATCTTTTTAAGCTCATGCTGCTGTTTAAACTCCAGTTACATTTCTAAGTCATTATATTAGTTGTATTATTCATTTTTCTGCCTAAATAAGCAATAAACCCACGCTTACATTTTTTGGTGATTTCTTTATTAGAAAGTTTATATAATATTACAAATAAACAGATACTCATGACAATCTGTTTTACTCTATACATCATGCAGAGAAATGTGTCCTCTTTCACCCCACAACCACCCACCATCCCCTCCTGGCCCCTTCACCCCCCCTCAGGAAGGTTGCAGCTGTGGTTTCACCCAGAAGTCACATGACACAAGGCAGGTGGGAGAAAAACCTATGCCCGAACAGCTTCCCATACACACACGCATGCACACACACACACTAGTTCAAGGGTGTGGTCATTTTGCATTTCTGAAATGTGTAACTTTGCCCGTCTGATCTCTCCCCTTCACAAACCTCACAAGCTCCAGTTCCTGCCTGTTGCAGACGTGTCTGTTTGTCACTCAGCTCATCTTAAAAAAAAATTATTATTATATTCAACAAGAAAATACAGAGCAAACTAGAAGCACTTGGAGAGTGCAAACCTTCGCCAAGGCTATAGGGTCAATCATGCTAAAAGAATCCCACTTGGAAAAGCAACCTATCCAATGCTTTATAGTAATATAGTAACATCATGTTGCATGTATTCATACATAAAAGTAAATGATGGAAATCATAATTTCAATTTATTCCAACACATTTATCAGAAAACACATGTAGAACAATAATAATAATGAATCAATGTCATAACACAGTATCATTCCAAATATAACCAGGCATATTCTGTGCCCATACAGTGAAGGTATCATATAAAAAAGTGTCCAAATAAACATTAAGATTATAGTCTAGATTTTCAACAAAATATTCACACTATCGTGGTGAGAAAAATAAGTGTAAAAAAACTTTGATATCTGTAATTTCCCCTATCCTGTAATAGTGAAGAATCCTTCCAAAATTTCCTGGATCCAGATCACGATCCAGATCATCACCAAAATTTAATGGTGTGTTCCTTTGTCCAATACCCACCTGTGGTAAAGATTTCATGAAAATCCATCCAAACGTTTTTGAGTAATTTTGTCCACGGACAAACAGAGATACACGGCTGAAAACATAATCTTCTTGGAGAAATAAGGAAGCAAAATTTTGCACTGAAAATTTATGTCAGAAGAAAAGGACATTGACAATAAAATCTAATCAAAATAGTTTGTATTTTCCCTCAAAAATAGCTCCAGATTTTTATTTATTGATTGATAAATCTTTTAATAACTACACCTAAAAAGAACTTTAACATTTTATGGGGTTTATTGCTCCAGTTTTAACAAACTGAAAAACAAAAATATTATTAATAACTATAATTGGAAGGTCATCTTAAGTTTTAGAAGTGATTAGATAAAAATCGCAAGAAACCTTATTGGAATAAAGTTATTTTTCGTTATAGGAACGAACGTTTGCAGGATCAGTTGCAGCGCGGATGTATTTCACAGACGGACTGACCGGGATGGCTATGTGCTGCTTATGTTAAGGTTCACAATTTTATCAACCAGATGTTTTATTGATAGTTGGAGCTCCATTTTGATGAGAGGACCTTAACCGCCACGAACTGACGCGTTCTGGGTAACACGTTAAGTAATATTTTTTTTTACAGATGATAATAGACTAGTTATGATCTGTAAACCAGGAGAAGTTAACCTTAAATACTACGGAAAAGGATTAAGGCCACTGAAAAAATAAAAAAGAATTCTGACTTTATTATCAGAATATTAAAGTCTGACTTTAGTAGTGTTAAAACAAGCTTAAGTTCCAATCCGGCTGTGTTGTTGTTAAAGGATGCGCAACCGGTGGTTCCGGTTTCGGTTCGGATCATGTTGTTGACGACCTGCCGCCTGTCTAAAGTGCTGCAGCTCACCCTGGCGGTCATCAAACCAGACGCTGTGGCTCATCCTTTAATACTACAGGTATGTCATGTGTCCTGATACTGATTCTCGGGGGGTAGTGTCCTGCATGTTTTATTTGTTTCTCTGCTCCAACACACCTGATCTGAATGAATAACAGGTTTTTGTAGAACTTGAAGAGGTAATTCAATTATTCAATGCAGCATGTGTAACTTGTGTTCTGAGCTTCATTGTTATCTTACAGGCATGTTTAAAGACATGTGTAACTTGTGTTCACAGCTTCATTGTTAAAACCTACAGATACCCTGATGGAGCTTCATTCAACCCTCCTCCTTTAGCTGGGCTTGGGACCGGCAGAGTGATGCTGAAAGTCACACTCTGGCTGAGTTATTGATTTATTTATTTATTTATTTATTTTAGTCTGTGGAAGGAAACCGCAGTGCCCGGGGAACACCCACTCTAGCAGGACAGATAAAAATAATTGTTGTTGTGAAACATGGGCCGCAGTAATACATTAACAAATATTTGTAAAAAATAAAAAGTTAAATAATTTCAAAGTTATGAAGACGGAGGAAGCGAGGTGTCAGACAGAGCAGGGATCTTTCTTTTAAAACACTTGAAAGTTATGAAGACAGAGAAAGCGAGGTGTCAGGTAGAGCAGGGATCTATCTTTTAAAACACTTAAACCAGGTGGTTTTTTTGGGTTTCGTGTTCTCGATCTGATGTGTTAGAGTTGATATTCTCTCTAATATCTGCTCTGCAAACTCTTTATGCTGCTCATCTTTTGTTTGCAATTCGTCCGTCAGGTTAGCTATTGTTTCAGACAGCATAAATGTTTCCTCCTCTGCTTTCTCTCTCTCAGAGTGTAATTCTTGTTGGAACCTGGTGGTTTCTTGTTCCAAACGGTCAGACAGGTCTTTGTGTTTAGCTAAAGAAATCTCAAGCTGTTTGGATTTTTCCTCTAATTCCTGACGAAGATTAGAGGTTTTAGCTTTGTGTGCAGTTGTCAGAAATCTCACCTGGTACTGGGCCTGTTTAGATTATTTTTTCTCAGAACGAATGGCCTCTTCTAAATCAGCAACAGCCTGTTCATAATGAGCTGACATCTGCTGCTGCTTATCAAGAAGTCTGGATCTTTCTTTGTTCCATTCTTTCTCTCATTTTTCTATAGATTTCTGTAACTGCTCCAGAGATTTCTCTGCCTGTTTAGTTTCAAAAAAACTGCATCTGGTCTTTTCCCACACTGTCAGTGTGTTGGTCCTACACACCTGGTTGATTTTTTTAGGAAGCATCAGGATTAACTTTTTAAAGCTAAGTATAGTTTTTTTTTTCAGGCTCTTCACAGAACAATTCTGGACAACGGGTTTATGATTGTCAGATGCAAAGACCTGGTGTGGAGAAGATCTGACTCTGAGAGGTTTTATGTTGAACATTCAGGTATGAACGCAACTCATTGATTAAAATGTACAAAGTGTGTTGAGGTTTCTGCATGTAATCAAAAAAATATATAAAAATACAGACAGCAGCTTATTTTAGCAGCTATAACACATAATGTCCTGCACAATTATGCACAGCATGTAAGAAGGGCAGACCAATACTCTGTGTTTGCTCTGGAACAAAAAAAAAGGAAGAGGTGTTTGTTATTTTCACTTTATTGAAATAACTACATGTTTATACTTACTTATTTTTCAGGGCGATTCTTCTATCAAAGACTGGTTGAATTCATGTCAAGGTAAACCTCCCGAATAAAACTGAGGATTTCATATAAAAAAAAAGTAGATGCAGTTCTCAAAATACAATGGAGAAGAAAAAAGAATCTCATTCAAACAATAAAAAATTGTTGTATTTACTGGATTTTTTTGTCAGTTTAAATCTGCAGGAAATATTGGAAAATGTAATCAAAGGGGGATTTTCTCAGTTACAGAATCCACATGGGCTCTTTTTTTTTTCTTCATTATGGAATGTTGTGGAACTGTAAGTTTCTCAGTGCCCGCTGTGTTTAGGACAAAATCCCTGCAGCGACTGTTTAAAAATCTTGTAGCTCGCCAACGATCGCTCTCCCAGCAGTGAACGACTGCTGGCTCTGAAAAGGTGTTTTGGAGTCACGTCGTCGTTCTCCAGTCGCAGCAGAGAAACAGTAGTTGCCCTGGTAACCAACCTTTTCCCCATGTGCTTTGACACCGTTATGTGGAACGTGCTAAACATCCTCATTAAATCTGTTCAGGAAAACCTGTTCTTCTTTATTTCTTTTCTTTTTGTTTTATTTTGGTAAAAAGCATCATTTCAGTGTTTTGTTTTTTTTTCCCAGCGGCCCTATGCGAGCGTACATTTTAGCCAAAGAGGATGCGATACGTCACTGGAGGGAACAGATGGGACCAACCAAAGTGTTTCGAGCCAGATACACATCGCCCGCCTCCCTCAGGGCGCAGTTTGGCCTCACGGACACAAGAAACACAACTCATGGCTCAGGTAACAGAAGTTCCAGACTTTACATTTAATTTAGCGTTATGTGATTATTTCAAAGATGAGCGCTCTTACATCTTGTTCCTCAGTCCACCTTTCTAATTTAACAATCGGCTTCTGCTCTGGGGGCGCAGCAGATCATTTTCAGCAGTCCACGTATGGCAGGCCTTTTTTACATTTAATCAGCTTCACCACACTTACATTCCAAGTATCTGAAATTGGTTTTGACCAGACATATTAGTTATTTAAGTGAGAGATATAAAAGATTAAAATAATGCAAATTAAATTTCAGACTTTTTCACATTGTTATTTTTATTTTAAAGAGGCAATATTATGTGTTTCTCAGGCATATATTTAAATTCTATGCCTTAATAAAAAATCTATGTCACTTTCAGTTATTTTTAAAATGCTGCTTTTATATTTTTAAATAGAAAATAAATTTGACTTCTCATCATATCTGTTTCTAAACACCTTGAAATTGGCCTCTGTCTCTTTAAGAACCTCCTTCTGATCTCGTCACACCTATTTCAGCACATCATCACAGCCGCTTCTCTCTACAGGGCTCTGCTGTTCATAACCTGGAGCCTCGTAGCATGCTTTGTTGTAATGATCATTAAAAAAGAATCAACATTATACAATATCTGTTTTGGAAAATTGCATCTCTGTATACATATGAACCTTACTGTTCGACCGGAAAGTATAGAGCAGTGTTTCTCAACTCCAGTCCTCAAGGCCCACTCTCCTGTATGTTTTAGATGTTTCCCTGCTTTGGCAC
>JARVGW010220891.1:0-13069 GCA_031762495.1 Anablepsoides rubrolineatus | reverse complement strand
CAGGCCTCCCTTGAAAAAGAGATCTGAGATCTCAACGGGACTTGCCTGGTTAAATAATGGTAAATAAATAAATAAAATAAACAATATTGGAGCAAATTGGGACTGAGTGGGACAGAAACTTAAATGGCAGGCAATTTGCTCTGATTGATGATTATCAATTGTCCTTGAATGATTATAAGCCAGGGAAGAAATTTTACAAACTAAGAAAAATTCAACAGCAACTAAAATCTATATATTTTATGAAAAACATACCAATTTGCAACTTGCTGAATATTTACTTTGCTTCTTTAAATTCAGTTCAGAAGTTAGAGGGCACTGATTTACAACAAGTTACAAGTGGAGTTGCAGGAGGGCATGGAGACTGTACATAATCACACCGGGGAGCTAACGGTACATCTGCAGTTTTGTCCTGACAACAGCTTTGCTCTGCTGAAGCTGTTGGGGGTGAAATGCTTTACCTGCAGGAAGCGGATGATGGAGAGGAATCATCCTTTCAGCTCAACTAATGCTACCCCTCCTTTTTTATTCATTAAAAAGGTTTTTGTTATTCAAATCAGTGGTTTTCTTCCTACTGCCAAACACACAATACGATTGGAAAGATGCCCAAAACGTGATCCAACAAACATTTTCAGATTAGCAAAAAGTTTTCTTCAGTAGGACCTCATCAAAACTCTTTTTTTTTTCTAATATAAAGTCAGCAGTATATCCTCTGCATTTTCTTTTTTGGTGAGTAAAAAAAAGATAACAGCATAAAAGGATCATAGCAGAAAAATTGCAACAGAAGGGAATCAAACTACAACTCACATGAGGGAATTATGTGCATGTCTGAAACAAAGTAACCCTACAGCTGCAGCATACTTGTAATATTTGTGTCACAAACTGATCAAAGGCAACTTTCTCTTTTTATTTCACTTTATGTGAAGCTTTATTCTTTGTATGTTTAATGTGGGAATTGTGATTCCTAATGTACAACAGCAAATGTATAAAACCATCACACAGTTTTCAAAAAGGCAGTAAAAATGTGATAAATACACTGCATATTTGCATGCAGGCACCTTTACAGTTTACTATGAAACTCTTTTATTAACATTCCATATGTTCAAATATGGTGAAAGATTTTTTTTCCAGATATATTTTGACCTGCAAATAACCTAGACTGGGATTAGTGAAGTGATCCCAAACTTGTATTCCTTATATTTTAATGAGCCAGCTGTCTGCTCACTCAGACAGGTGCTTTACGAAGCCTCTACCTAATAAACCATCTCGTCCTAAAGGTGTCTTCTGATCTCCCTCTGTCTCTTTTCATTCCCCGCTACAGGCCTCAGTCCTTCTGGTTGGGTCATTTCCAGTCTCTGCTGTATTGCTCGGAGAACAACCAGCTCGGGGTATTCTCCAAGGAGCTTCACAGCTGCAGCTGCCGATACGAGCACAGCCCCTGTCAGCTGCCTCCACCCTGCCCCGTCGGGGAAGGCTCGTCCTGTGCAACGTGCGCATCAGACAACCACACCAGATGCGGGAGCTGCAACCCAGGCTTCGCTCTGACGCAGGGGGTTTGCAGACCCATGGTGGCAGACTCTACGGAGAACTACCTAGGCTTTGAGATGGACCTTCAGGATTTGGAGCTGGGCTACTTACTCCAAAGAGCAGACCGCAGGCTAGAGGTATCTCTTTGTTTTTGTTTTTTTCTTAACGATACCAGGCTTACTGAGAGTTGAGCTGCTTTAAAACAGTAGTTTGGAAAAAGATAGATGGGCTCCGGGGAGCCACTCAGCATTGTATAGTGTTACCCTTCTGGCAAATGAAGAACTTTATAGCTCCCTGCCTATCTGCTTTACAATTTACTGTGCTGTATTTTATAGGACAACATTTGTTGTTTTTAACAACTTTTGCTACAACATAATAATAATGTCCCTAATTTATATATTTAACTTTAACAGTTAATCAATTTTAAAAGGTTGTATTTTGAAATACAAGAGTCAAATGGTCACTTTGCAAAATACAAACTATGCTGATACTTGTGAGAGACAGGGTCATTTTCAGAATACTATAGACTTTTCAAAAGCAGTAATATAAAGCTTTCTGCAATGTGATCATAATTGTACATGCTTTACAGCAATGCTTCCCAATCTTTTCAGTTTTTGACCCACAAAATAACAGCCAAAACATGTGCCCCCAACCTCTGGGAGATAAACTTTGGTATCATGTCAAATAAACAGGGGCATAGTAACAATATTCATTATGCTAATTTCATCTATTTTAGGAGCACTAACTATTGCTTTTTGTAACAACTAAAGTAAAAACAACCATTGTTAACTGTCATTTTTAAATGTTAATTATGAAAACCCTTTCAGGACCATCCTCGATGTTTTAACCCCAGTTTTGAGAACCACTGCTTTATAGGGTCAAAAAAGGACAAAAATAAAATAACTTCAGGGCTCAGATTTTCATGCACCAGGAAAAATATACTAAACACAACAGCAGATAACAAATGACACAGAAAACAATAAATCAAAGTGTTACAAAGATCAAGTTAAACTCCAGACATGACATGAATATGGTTTATTTTGCACTTGATAAACGCTCGTGTATTTACTGTTTCTGTGTATTTGTGTCGTGTAGGTCCATGCCATTTTTATCAGCAACGACATGCGACTTAATAGCTGGTTTGACCCGTCGTGGAGGAAAAGGATGCTGCTGACACTGAAGAGCAACAAGTACAAGTCCAACATGGTCCACATGCTGCTTGGAATATCCCTCCAGATCTGCCTTACAAAAAACAGCACCCTTGAGCCTGCTCTTACTCTCTACATCAACCCGTTTGGAGGGAGCCACTCCGAGAGCTGGTACATCCCTGTCAACGAGAACAGCTTTCCAGACTGGCAAGCAAGTAAGTTGGACCTGCCCTTTGAGTGTTATAACTGGACTTTGACATTAGGCAACAAATGGAAAACCTTCTTTGAAACCATCCACATTTACCTTCGCAGTAGGATAAAGACTCATGATGCAGTGAATGACAGTGTTTATTATGAGCCCATCGAAATGACAGATCCTGCTCAAAGCCTGGGTTACATGAAGATCAATAGCATCCAGGTCTTTGGCTACAGTATGCACTTTGACCCAGAAGCCATTCGTGACTTGATTCTGCAGCTGGACTACCCGTACACACAAGGCTCCCAGGACACGGCCATGCTTCAACTCTTGGAAATACGTGACCGGGTGAACAGGCTGTCCCCTCCAGGTCAACCAAAGCTGGACCTGTTCGCCTGTCTCCTTCGTCACAGACTCAAACTAACTCCCAGTGAGGTGGTCCGCATTCATGCCTCTTTACAGGCTTTCAGCTCACGCCTGCCCAATACAGTGGATTACGAGACCACCAAACTGTGCAGTTAACAGTTGTTCAAAGAGAATTTCAAAAAGGCACCAAGGGGAACTACTGCAATTACTGTGGTGCAGAGTCATACACATGTTTGGGTCTCTAAGGATTACCCAACTCTCTGGTTAATCAAGAGACAACCAGCTGTGGACAGCTGAAGAATGTACTCATTCCCTTTTATTAGTTCTTTGTGGAAGCTATGCCTTCAGTGATCCATACAGACAGGGGCTGACTTGATGAGGAAATACATAACTGCTTCTTCAGAATAAAAAAAAATATCATAAAAACTTTGATATAGGAATTCAGAAACGCCACATAAAGTTGAACCATTCTGTTTTAAGACGACTGCTCATTTTTACTGTAAGTACCAAACGCCAAATGAACGGACATTTTATGATTAAAATGGTACTGTCTGTTTGTTTGTAATTTTTATATGTTCTTTTGCTTCAGTGACAGTGCACTTTCCATAAATACCAGATTATAGTGGTGTAAAACAAGATTTTGTAGATAAATTGATATTAAAACATCATGTTATAACAAATTGGAGGTTTGTCAGTTTTTTTAGACTTTCGTAACCATTTCCAAATGTTTCAATACTTTCAATTTAACGAAAGAAGTATTTAAATGTTACATTTAAAGCAAAGAAGTGCCTATTGAAAATTGCAACAAAAAATACATTTGGATTATTAGAATTTCTTCAACATAATAAGTTTCAGTCCAGCTGAGCTTGGCACAACTGTCAACTACTGAACTATTACAACCTATGAGGAAAATATGAGAGGGAACAATGGAGGGTGTATTTTTTGTATTATTACTTTTGGCAATCCATTAAAAACAATTCTAATTTTACTTTGACACTGAATGCAGCATAGTTTAATTTAATTTTCCTATATTATAGCGAGGTACATTGCAGCTGTATGTTGGTTAACTTTGGTTTCACGCACACAACTATAAGACGAAGTGTTTGTAAACACTTACCTATCTTACGCAAACATATATGTTTGTGTATTGGGCTGTGCGCTCTGTCAAACAATCACTGAGTGCGCAGCAGTGAACTGCGGTTGAACAGATCCTGTACAGACTCTGACGGAGGACGGAAGCTGCTGCTATTGTGCTGCTGACACGCCGCTTTCTGCAGCGAGGACAGTTTTAGAGCAAATACAAATTAGCTCAGACAGCACACAGCTTTCTGTTCCACTCAAACACATAACCAACCATTAGTAAACTGTGCCCCCAAGAAATGTCTGTGTGGCTGTGTCAGCATGTCAAAGAACTGAAGGAAGCAAGAGCTAACAAGAGCTTTCTTTTTAATCCACAATATTCTTCTACACTCATTGTTTCTTGTTTTTTTTTTTTTGCTTTTTGTAATGCAAAAAAAATATTGGCCAATTCACATTTCATTATAATAAAAAAATATATACTTTTTTTTCTATTTATATGCATATTTATAAATTTTTTCAGGGGTCAGTCCTAACACAATCACAACTTTCTTGTCAGGCTGAAACAAACAAAAAATGTATATTTAATTCTGTAAATATTCTACAGCTTGCATTGACAAACTCCTTCCCAAACATAAATTGATTTGAAAGGATTTGTAGAGTTTTATTGTAATAATAAATTTAATGTTCAAAAAAATCTATCTATAGTAAAGGTAGATGTTTAATTTATGATAACCTATAATATTGCTTCTAAAAGTGAATATATATGCTATTTTTAATGGCTTATGATTTTTTTCAGTTATTTAATAAAAAACGTCAGCGTTTTAAACAATGTTACATTTGGCTTGGATCAGTTCTTACTGAGGGTTCCTGAGCTGGTTAAACATGAACATGCAACAAGACATCTAATAGCAGATTTTTAACGTTTTTGTTTCTTTTCCCATTCCCTAACCTAAACTATGCTGCAGATCCTACAGCACTGATTAAACAAAGCTAAGCTCTTAGCCCAGTGGAAACCTATTAGAATATCTGACAGAAACATTACTGTTAAAAAAAAACAGCTTCAACATTCATTTTTGGATGCAGTGAAGTCATGTTAGAAATCAGATTTTGAATCTCAATGTTTTGTTGCAGAGGTTAAATAAATTAAAAAATATATTGTTCATTTTTACTAATGTTGAAGAGATACATAAACCTGTAAGGCTTTTAGTGCAGTCAGTGATCAAATGCCACGCCTTTGCACAGTGGGTCAAAGATTCTATCAGCATTATTAATGTCAGGTACAAGATGCCATATCTAATCCAGGAGCTTGTATCAGTGTTAGTGACACTGCAGACCACAGGGAAGTCAAGCACCTGTGAAGGTTAACAGTCGTCACCTCAATTTGTCTGCTCCCCCTATCAACTCCAACTCATGTCAAAGGTTTAGGTAAGACAAGGGCTGTATATGGATGAGCTGTGTTTGATAAGATGTGAGTGCTGGAATGTATTATCAAATGTCAGGCCCATCGTCTACCCTGAATGAATGCAGCAGTGCCAATTAAAGAGAGACGGTGAGTGCTCCACTGCAGCGTGAAAAGAAACTATTGAGACACTAGATCGAGTTTTGTTTGTGAGTTTGTCTTGACAACAAAGTGACTAATTGTCCAAAAATGGCTTTAACAATGGTATAATACATTAAGATTAAACTCTGGAAAAAAAAAACATTTCAGGAGCTTTTCAGACCTCTTTGCTGGGTAAGAAATATTCACAGTGTGAGTAATTACAGAAAATTCAAAGAAAAAAAAGGAATAACATGCAGGTCCAAAAGCATATATTCAATCCTCCCCTCAATATATGTTCCTCCTCCAGAATGTAAAAAAAACGAAGGTAGTTTGCCTATAATTACGATGTTTAACTGCACTCTGCTCATTGTGCAATTACCAGACTGGTCCCTAAAAACCTTTCCTGCCGAGGCATCAAGCCATAATTTATGACTGCTTGTAAATAGCTCCCATTTTCCAGCAGTGACTCCAGCTTGTTTCGTGACAGTGTGAGGCAAGAGAAAAAGGTCTGAGTAAAGAAGCTCTGACCTTTTTTGAAATACGTCAGTCAAACATATCATGGACAATAAATACATACCCGATTCACATTCATCACGATAAATTAAATCCTCGAATTGAGATTTACTCAGATTTATTTGTTCGGCTTCTTTTCTGCTTTTACTGATCCTGAGGGGAAATTCTCCACAAAGGCTGAAGATTTATACAAATACTGACCTTGGTGAAGTTAAGTCAACAATTGGAAAAAAATAATTCTCAATCAAAAGTGTAATCCAGACAGGTACAGAAGGTGGATTTAGAGTTAATGTAGCAAACAAAAGACAACTGTAAAAGCTTGTTTACATAAATATCCCCATTCTGTGTTTATTCCCTCATCAGTTGGGAGATTAAAACCAATTAATCATAGTTATTGGAACTCAGACATCTGGTGGGTCAATATTTAATTCACGTGTTTTCTTTTTTTAATCTGTTTGTTTTTTGTTTTTTTTTTTGCTGCTTTGAAAACCACTAAATTGACATTTATATAGATCATTTTTGCAGTCCTAAACATGAAGTAATAAAGTTAGAACCAGTTTAAAGGATCAGTCGAGGGTATAATATTATGGAATAGTCTGGAAAATGACATTAAAAATGTCAGATCAATATTTAAGAGAATGATAAAGGTTAATCTGCTGGAGAAATATGTAAATGTATGAATTTTTGTTCAAGAATTTAAATCTTTATTATTTTCTTCTTTTCTTTATTTGTTTTTTGTTTTTGTAAACTAAATATTATTTTTGATTGGATTTATTTATTTATAAAAAAGGGGCAGATATAATAAGATGTTTTTATCTTCTTCTACCTATCATTTAATTTATGATTTGTATTTTTTGTTTGTTGAATTTATGTTGTTGTTTTTAAAGAAATGAATAAACTTAACTAACTAAAAAAAGTATTTAACTGAAGCAAAAAATAAAAAAACTAAATACATCAGCATATGTGACCCATCATATTGAAATGAGGATTAAGTCTAAAAGTAGGATGTGGACAAATATGCAGACTGAAGTGTTATGATTAAAATGTTTGTAAAATAAAAAAAAGTATTTATTAAAATGTAACAAAAAAAAGAAATTATAAATGTATATTTTTAATGAACTGTCTGAAAAATAATCCTAATAAAAATAATTGTAAAGCATTATTTTGAGTAGTAGCAACAAAAAACAACTGATCTTGAGGAAAAACACTTTAAAGTTTTGAATTTCCCCCTGTGAGCTCGTAAAGCTTTTGTTTCTTTCCAGCTGGGAAATTTCAATATTCAAATATATTGAGGTTTTCTTTTTTTAATGACTTTAAAAATTAATCAATAAAATTACATAAAATTAAGATTTAAACCAAATATTATTGTATCATTGTAACCATTAAGACAAATTAAATCATATCTCTGGACACATTTATGACATCGGAATGATCCAGGTAGCAAAATGTAGCTTTTAAAGCCAGGGATCTGAACATGTGATTAGGTTATTTTGACCAAATTTGACTTTATCCTCACTTGGATATGATGGGTCACATATTTTCTACCTTAGAAAAGAAAGTGAAATTGTCATAAATGGTAAAATGATGACTCATCCAGCATCATTCTTGCCAACCAAGTTACTCATTTACCCATCCACCCACATGCTCACAACACTCCAATACATCTCTACAATTCTAAATAAATCCTTCTGTAAAGACTAATCTGTGCTTTAAGATTGCATTCATTTACTGATGGGGTTCATCAGAAGCAATGACATTTTGAGAAGTGAATGCATACTGCAGGAATCAAACCTGTGACTCTGAGCTTTCTTCTTGTGGTGCAGCGTTTAAGGGTGTATTCACACCAGGAAAGTCCTTTGGTCCACTTGTTTGGTCCAGACCAAATAGTGGACTTTATTTATTTTTTTCTTTGGTGTGGTTTGCGTTCACATTGTGCTTTTTGCAAGTGGACTATAATTTATAAAGAAAGCCACACAGGTGACGGTCATTGCTCCCACCGGACAGAAATGACGGGGGCAGTACAGAGCACAGACATAGAAATAAAGATGGTGGTAATAGTGGTAAGACTATTAAGAATATCAAGAGCGATGATATAATTTTGGGACAACGTTGTCAAATGAGTGAACTGTCAATCACATAAACACGTGTCGTGAACTGTCAGTCAAACACTTGCTATCAAGTATTTTCTCTTTGATTCCATGTATTTTGTGAACTGCTGGCCCTGTCAGGCTCTTTTTTAAAAGTTATTAAGCGTAGCTTGTGTCCAAACAGCCATTAAAAAAATCCTGGGTGGATATAAATTCATCTGACTTTAGAAAACTTTAAAGATTTACAAAGTAGTAAACAGCAAAGCCATGACAATGTAAGAACTTCAGTATTTAGATTAAAAAGAAAAAAATCAACAGGACCTTGTGAGAATCGAGTCAACTTGGAAAATATTTTGGCATTACATATAAAGTATAACAGGAGTGTTTTTAAAAATCATCTGTTTTCTTCAGGGATAAAAGTTGGAACACCTGGCAATCAACTGCAGATTCTATCATTTTAAAGTAGTTGTTGGTATTTATCTTTTCCAGCTCTGAAAATATGACACCCGGGTGGACACACTGTATTTCTCTAAAAGTGCTGTGCTCAAGGCTGTAGAAATAAGAAAACCCCAAAACACTTACTTAAGGCATACATTTATCAAAATCAGTGTCGTACATGGAGGTTGCAGAGGTGACAAGTTTTCCAACAGATAGATCCAACGAGATGCAATTGATCTTTTTAAACTGTCTGCGTGGCAGCTGGCAACCCAGGCTTTTCAGATGCACTGTATAGAGATGACAACTGCACTCAGTTTATTTTTCTCACAGAGACTTGGTTATCAAAATGAATAGTCCAGCATGGTCTGTGGGGGAATTGACAGAATTGTAGAAGGTTTACAAGGTCATCTGGTACTAAAACACTTTGAGTTTAGAAGTAAAAACCTGTATATGTTTGCCTATTCTGGTCTAATCTACAGTCAAAGCAAATTAAAGTGTCCACTAATCTTTTACATATACTTTTTTTTTTTTTTTTTTTACATTTTAACAAATTCAAATAAACTCACGTAAACAAATTATTTTGTTTAATCTGAGTTTGAGCTTTTTCCACATTTATTATAATAAAAGTTGTGGACAATAAACAAATGAGTGTCTTGAATTTGGATAATTATACAAGATAGTTACATTAATTTCCAAAGTAGGTGCTAAAATGTTAAAAATATCTCACTGTTTTTGTTGTTGCCATTCACTGACTGCAATTGAAACTGTTGTGTTTTTGGTCAATCGTATCACGAAAACGGCTGCACTAATCAGCATGAAATTTGCCAGGAATGTTGATGCGTCCAATCTACACTGAGCCAGCCACTGATTTTACAATAGACCCCTTATTTGAGGAGGGGGCTCCATCTAAAACAGGGGGTGTCTGGCTGGACGTACAAAAATTATTATATCTCCAAACTATTCAACATAGGAGCTTCAAGTTATTTTTGTTTATTTTTGCTGTTTAGCTCTGATGAAGGGCTATCCATCGGACCCACCAATGAGCCCCCCCCACCCAAAACAATAAATCTGTTCTGATGAGTTCTGGTAGATTGGTGCTTCGCATACGTGTGGGGGGTCATACATGCTAATGCTATGCAGTATTTAGTTTAATTGTATGTGTTTTATTTTCTAAAGTTAAATCTTCATTTTCAAATAAACCAAGTCTTTGATTCAATTGAGAAGCTGATATTGGAGAAGACAGTAACTATGAAAATCTCCAACCATGTAGAGCTTATTGATCATACACATGGACTTTGTCTAACTTAGCAAGAAATCCTTTATTGGCTTTATTTTATGGTACACATGAGGTAGAGTTTTCTTAGAAATGCTTCAATATTCAATTTCTTGATTTTGTCTTTGCCTTTTCATCATATCACCACAGGCTAATTATATAAATACTGAATAAGTGCAAACAAAACTAGATACTGCATAGCAGTAACATAATGACCCCCGCACGCAGCAATGCACATGAACTGAGAAGTCTTTATTCCTAATAAATGTCATAGGTCCATCCCAAAATTGTACTGGTTCTCTTTTATTTATTTTTTTTGATGGGGGGGCATTGGTTGGCCTGATGTATAGCCTCTCATAAGAGCTAAACAACCAAAGAAAATCTGAAGCTTCGATGTTTAATAATTTTTAAGCTATAACCATTTTTGTATGTCCAGATACCCCCTTTTCAGATAAATTGGGGGTCCAAGGGGGGGGGCACTGATTGGTGGGCCTGATAGATAGCCCTTCATCAGAACTAAACAACAAAAAAAATCTGAAGCTCCTATGTTGAACAGTTCCTGAGTTACAAGCATTTTTGCATGTCAAGACACCCCCTCTTTGGATGGAGCCCCCTCCTCAAATATGGGGTGTATCGTAAAACCGTTGGCTGGTGCAGTGTAGATCAGACTGCCAAGTTTTATGTTGATTGGTGCAGCCGTTTTTGTGCTACGGTTGACTAAATATCACTGAAAAATAAATAAATAAATAAAAAATAAACCGTACGAAAACAATATGACTCTCGCTTACGCTTCGCGAGCGGGGGTCATAATAATATTGATGAATTAGATACAAAAGCATCAAGGGTGGTACTTTCTGAATAATGGAGGGACTGCAAAAAAAGCACAACCCCACCTTTAAAATCATGTTCTTAACAAACGAAAGGATTGTACCGAGGAACTATTGATGGAGGTGCAAGTGAGCCGAGTAGTTTACTCTCACATGTGCTGCTTTCATTTCCTACAAATATATCCTGCTCACACTTACAGAATCATAGATAAATCACAACAGGAGTAGATCATTTATCACTAAGTGGAAATTAGTATAGAGCCTGTTTTTATCATTTGAGAGACTCTGAAAATCAGCCAACGCAATGACAAATCCCCCAGTTCTGACAAATACCCATTCCAAAGATATGTTGTTCCGATCAGTACCTTGTGTGTTGTAGTTTTGCAGAGAGTTTAAATCTCAATGTCACAATGAATGTGCTTTTACTGAAAGTGTAGTCCTCCGGCTTTTGTACAGACAAAACTTTTCCTCCCCTGAGACCCGACATGGGGAATGAAACAGTGAACAGGAGGAGAAGGCAAAAGGTAACTGTCGCCCGCCAATAAATCAATACCCTGCTTTATTACTTCGGAGAACAAAAGGCTCTGCACTGAGATCGATTGCTCCTCTGAGGAGCCTCCAATATGAAAATAAATAAATAAATAAATAAATAAAACTCTGCTGGCATTTGACTGCTCCGTCCCCACGACCAGATCAGCATCAATTTATTACTGATGTGATGGTTTCCGCCTGATGTGTTTTTGTATAAGCACAAATCAATCCTGAGTTTATTAGCCGCTATGATGCATTGTAAAATGACATTACTCACCGTGCTAGATGAATGCCATTCATTAGAAAGGTGGACTGCATCGACTGTGGATGTGCTGAGAATCAGAGACAGAGAGTGAAAGAGGTGATAGATGAAGAACCATTTCTTCCTTTGGGTTGAACATAACAAAAATTGTGTTTAACGTGTGTTAATAAATGTAACATTTTATGGTGTTAGAAATTAATTTTTTTTGTCATTAAAAATGCAGATTGTGTACATTTTTTTTATTTAATTCCTAATAATTAAGAAAAGTACAGTCAGAAATAGCAAGTGCTTTTAAAAAAACATTTATGTACTGTCAATTAAAAGCTGATTAACAATATGGTCATGGAGGACTGAAACTTACATAATTAGGAATTATAGCAGAAATGTAAAAAGGTCACATTTAATTAAATCAGTAAATAAATAAATACATCTAAAATGCACCAATTAAATTAAAAAAGGAGAACTTTACCTCATGTTTTATAATTTATGACCTTTTTTTTCTAGCTTAATTCCAATAAGTTATATAATTTAAAGTTTACTGTTTTTTTAAATATTTTTGTACATGCATTTGTGTCTCTTAAATGATTATATTTAATTATTTTCAGGAGTCTTTAAATTTCCACGTGTTGCTTTTACACTCATTATGCAAATAATGTGGATGGTCCGTTTTAAGTCAACTTCCTCTCTGTTGACCAATAGGAGAAGAGCTGACTCAAGAAGGACCGCCCACCTTAGTTGCATAATGAGGCAAAAATGCATTTACAGTGGGGTGCGAAAGTTTGGACAGCCTTGTTAATTTTCCTGATTTACCTTTATAAATCATTGATTGTTTGGATGAAAACATCAGTTAAATATATCATCTAGGAGACAAACACAGTGATATTTGAGAAGTGAAATGAAGTTTATATGATTTACAGAAAATGTGCAATAATTGGTTAAACAAAATTAGGCAGGTGCATGAATTTGGGCACTGTTAGTAAAACCTTTTCAACTAATTATTGGAACTAAAATTTGGTTTGGTAAGTTCAGTGATCCTTGACCTTCATACACAGGTGACTCCAATTATGAAAAAGGGTATTTGAGGGGAGCAATTGTAAGTTTGTTCTCCTCTTTGCATCTTCTCTGAAGAGTCACAGCATGGGAGTCTGAAAACAACTTTCAAATGAACTAAAAACAAAGATTGTTCACCGTCATGGTTTAGAAGAATGATACAGAAAGCTATCTCAGAGATTTCAGCTTTCAGTCTCCACTGTGAGAAACATTGTGAGAAAATGGAAGACCACA
>JARVGW010220867.1:0-13073 GCA_031762495.1 Anablepsoides rubrolineatus | reverse complement strand
TGATGAGAGGATAACATTATAACATGGTATAAAGCTCCAAAAAGTGGATTTTACATGATATAGCCCCTTTAAGAAAATGATAAGTTGTTGCACCAAGACTCTAAATAACCATTCAGTGCCGCATCTGTAAAATTATTTCATGAAAGGCTGTTGCATATTTAACAGTGTCACCTCACACTGAAAACAGGAATGCAAACATCAAGGGAGAAGTTAAAAAAGTTTGTAGTTTCTATTTAATGATATATTACCAAATTAATTTTCATTGTTTGCATCAGTGTTTACACATGCATGAATTTGAGCCCTGACTTAAGAAGGGGGGTGGAAGGGTGTGGGTAATCGAACTAAAATGTGATTGATTTTTGTAAAAACAAAATAAAGAGAATAGAGCCTAAATATCATATTATATAGCTGATACTACTGAATGTAATCGAGGTTGATTTGTCCAAAGTGATGAGGGGCCAGAAATGGTTTTATAATATTTTTCATCACAATGGCTCCAGCTGCATTATTTACAATACCATACTCAAATTCTTACAAGACAGATTATAAATCATGGCTGAGCAAACACTGCAAACTCAGTGTCAATGATATATTGTATGCTACTTTGTGGAAATACGATGTTTTTGTTTTTTAAAACACATTTAAAAACCTATTTTAAACAAGAAAAATGTAACAAAAGACACAAACTGGACCAGCACAGAGATAAAAATGGAACAATGTTACACAATACACAGCAATTGTCCAAAGTTCCTTTAACAAGCATACCTGTACGGGAATACGTAAAACATAATGGCAAAATGTCCAGACACACATGGGAATCCTGGACAGCACACCAAAAGCACCATCAAACAAATAAACACAGGCAAGCCCCCAGCACATCTCCAAGCACAACCATGCCTATGTGATAATGCTGGACAGAGCACAAGGGAACGACACATATGATGATGATGCTGGTCCATAGGAGGCCAAAGCGTTTCAGTGTCCAACCAACGTCTTTCTAGTTTGACTAAGTCTTAGAAGATGGATAACGTCTCGAAGCATCGACAGAAGCCCTGCCATGTTAAGTCTGTGAAAGTGTGTGTTTGTGTGTTAGTGGCTTTCCCACATGGATTCCAAAAATGATTCTTACTTTAGAGAAAGACTGTGTAGTATGTGTGCATTTGTGTATTTGCACTTGAGAGAGGCTTTGGTGTGTTTGGCCAAGCCACTGGGTGTGTGTGTGTGTGTGTATTTTGGGGAAATGCGGCATGTGCATGTAAAACAGAGAGAGTGTGAGAGACTGTTACGAGATGTAAGAGTGCTAGATCAGTGTGTGGTGGTGGAGCCTTAGGCTTTGGCTCAGGGTTTCTTTATCGTGTGGAAATGGGATTATACCTTCCTCTGAAAAGCATTCTCCCTATTGTTACTGGGATGATGCAAGGTATAAGCCTTAATTCTTTCCTCCCTGGGTAGGCCTTTCTTCTTTCTGCGTGTTTTAATTTCTGTTATTCATTTCCCCTCTTATTTGCTTTGTATGACATTATAACTTGAGGTACTTGTAATATCAGGATGTAAGAAGTATTTGTGTTTTTTGCCTCTGTGATAAACTGTTTCTATAACAGAAAGCTTCTCAGTATTTAGGTTGCTATTGTTTCAGCCAGTGGTAATGGCTACTGCTGGTCCAGGATCCTGAGAGCAGCAAACAGTTATTTAGTATCTTCCATGTAGTACAGTAAAACAACAGGAAAAACATTATTCCACACTTCATGTGTTTTCAGTACTAATCACTTCAAAACTTTCTAATTTAAGTCAGTAGACAAACAAAATCTGACTAAACAAAAAGCAAACATTTATCAGTTTCCTCTGAAAATATTAAACCATTTTTAATGTGAAAAGATTTACAAGAAAATAAAAAAAGTATTTTAACATTCTCAGGATCAACAACAATCTCCATCAAGTTTTCGAGGTTTTCTTATAAGACGTCTTATGGGACATCCAAAAGAAGTTGTAAAATAATAGCTCAAATCCTTTATCAGTTACCAAGTGCTGGTTTAAGATGCCTGATTTAAATTTGTTTAGCAAAAGAGCGTAAAAGTTGGCTAATCTCTTTATAGAATACGGATAGAAAAAAGATACAGAACAACCCAAGTACTCAAACTTTTCCAAAAGCTTAGAGCAAACTTAATATTGAGATTTGATGTTTTTAGTCATGTTTTTTTGTGTTCAAATGAAACATATTTTTCATGTGAAGATGTTAGGTTATTGGGAGCTGTTGTTTCTAGCCGTTATGTGCCACTCAATCCCACACACAGACTTTAAAGGATGTGTCTTTTAAAGCTTCTCACTTGATTGCTTGCATTTGCAGTCTTCAAGAGGTAGGTCCCCCTCCAAAAACAGATCTAGATGGTGATCAATACATCTGATCAGTATTTGCATAATTATTCTTCTGATCAGAATTCTAAGCACTTCCCCTGGGTTCAACAATGACCCTCTTTTACACACATTTACACATGCACACACATTTCCAATGCCTCAAGCCAATCACTCTCATTGATCAACCTCTCTTATGTGATCTCCATCTGATCAGATGCTACCTGCTGTGAACTAAGAATCGATGACTGATAAACGAGAAGAAAAACACTCGTTTATCACTCCAGAGATGAACAGATATATTTTTTCTCTCATTTTCTCAGCTATTGACTCTGAAACGGCTCACAGGCACCACAAATCAATCACAGATATGTAGTTGAAACAGAATAAAGGCCAGGAGCAAAACAAAGGTGAAGTGGTCATTGACACCATATTAAGATAAACAAATATAATAAACTGAAGCATTTGTTTTCTTCCTGCAAGAGCAAAAAACTACAGAAGATGCCTATTGAAGAGTAAATGTAGAGCAGTGGCAAACATTACTGGGACAGTGCTGGCAAAGTGTGTTTATTGAAGAATGCGTTCACTCATCACACCCAGTCAACATGCATCAATCTCTTTACATCACCCAACTATGATATATGCATCATAGTTTGATTTATTGTATAAAGATTTCAAATAATATTTGTTAGCATGAAAAAGACAGAATTCTTTCTCTGATTAAGGAAACTGCAACTTGTCATGTCATGTCATAAAACTTAATTTCAATCTAACAATAATTTAAAAAAGGTGCCAGAGAGGGATTCATTTAGGAAGCACATGTGTCATTTCTAGCATATCAGTGCAACTGTGAAAGACATAAAATTCTTACCATTGGAGCTGAGTCCCACCCACATGGCGCCAGGTTCACTGATAGCAGGGAGTGAATTAGTCAGAATTTGCGTATCAAATGGTGTACCATCCTCCTCAAGGCCATCCAAAAAAAGACTTGCATGTCGGTCATATATCTAAAGGGAAAAAAGTACAGGTGCAATGCACATTTAAGAAAAACAAAACATACAAATCTAAATTTGTAGGACTCACATTATTTACATTTGGCATTTTAGACGCAAGGCTTAGGCCAACATTTCCGTAGTATTAATGGAATTAACCAAACCAACTTGTTCTTATACTTCTTGTTCTTAATATAAGACATGGGTGGGCAAACTTATTCCTTGAGGATCATTTTCCTGCAAGTTTCACTTGTTTTTCTGCTCCACACACCTGATTAGAATGAATAGTTGATTAATTGGCTTCTGCAGAACATGATGAGGTAATTCAATAACTGGATCAGGTATGTTGGAGCAAAGAAACAAGTAAAACATGCAAGATAGCAGCCCTCAAGACCAGGATTGCCCACCCCTTATGGCACATGTGTCAAACACAAGGCCTGTGGGCCCCATGTGCCCTTCCACCCATTTTCATGTTAAGTAAATAATTTTTTTTATTTAATATGAAAATTGTTTCTTCTATCAATGGTAAACCTAAATTTATGATTAAATGCAACACAATAAATTTAGAAGGTGAAAGATAATAACAATTGTCCTGCCCCTGAGCTGTTGGCTTTGTGTAACTGAGCAGTTTAGTTGGATAGCACAGCATTAATGTCTGAAAATAAGCTCCTTTAAAGTCAGCATCGACCATAAACTAAATCTGCCATAATGTATACTACTAACTCATCAGTGATTAAAACTTCAGTTTTACTTTTAATAATACTTCTGTATTTATTTCAGATTTAGTCAGTCATACACTTAATTCTTATCAGTGTTTAAAAGAAGACATATTAAAACACTGTGTAGCCAAAGTTAAACATGAAACGTCAAAATTAATTACAACTGGCCCTTTGAGGGCCACCATAATGCGCATGTGGCCCTTGGTGAAAATGGACCCCTGCCTTATAGGATAATGTCATTTTATAAAAAACAGAGAGGGGAACTGACATGACAATCAGGTGAAGTATCTATCTGTCCCCCCAGAGACTCTGCATACTGGATCCATTAAATAAAAATATAAACATTTGATTAAAATATTAAATAAAAAGAAGAATGCCTTTTGTAACAGAACAAACTAAATTAGGCATTTATAAGGCTTCTCATAAAACACTAAATGAAAGGGTTTATCAACACACAAAGCATTCCTTTTTGCCAAGTTAAGCTAAAATATGAGGCTATAGATGATAAGAAGTTAAGAGCTGTTTGGGAGCCGAAAGAGCCGTCTCTTCTTTAAGAACTGTTCCACAAGAGTTGACTCTCTGAAAAGAGCCAAACTTCCCATCGCTAAAAGATGCAGCTGCAAAGATCTAGAAGCAAAAAAACTGCAACTGTTTTTATGTTAGTTTTGCAAAAATTGTATGCACGCTTCCTGTTTGCAAAGAGTATCTTGTGTGCTTGTGTGTGTCACGTGCAAATTATACATTCAGCTAATCTTCCAGATAGTTTTCCCAGTAGCAGAAACAGCCTCAGGCTAAACTGCATCAGCTGCAAATAAGCTTTCTGTTTGACCAAAAATCTCCTCTTCACTCCTTTCCTTTTGCCTTTTTTTCTGATCGGCTCAATGAATATTAAAAACGGCTGACAACACTGTCAAAGCTAGAGAAATTCCCTTTCACATCAAACCCAGGACAAAAAGCAGATATTTTCATAGGAGGGATACCCAGCCTAACAGAAAAAAACTTTAATATATCCTGGCCCACTCTTTTTTTAGACTGAAATCTCCAAAAACACACTGTGGAACCACTGATAAATATGACTTTCCCTGTTTTACTAGAAATCTGTTTCATCTTTCTCCTCTCTCTTTAGCTGTAGCCTACCTTGCGTTGCCCTTTCTTTTTCTCATGAGGTCATATGCTTCCTTCACCTTTTCTATTTTGAGGTTCTTTAACTCTTTTTTCCTTATTGTTTTCCTCTTTTTTAATATCAATTTTTATTTCTACTTCCCCCCTCAGCTGAAGACTTCCTCTTCTGATCTTTGTTCTTGTCTTTCTCCCTCATGTTTATCTTGCCCTGTCGCTTTCACTTGTTGTCAGCTCTTTAGGAGAGTTAAAAAGGTGTGAAGAGGGAAATAAGTCCAAGTCAAAAAACGCCTTTAGGGGATGAAGGCAGGCCCAGACAAGTGTCTGCCTCTCAGAGGATAGTTAAGACGCCCTGACAGACACTTTCATGATGGCTGATTGAAGACTGGCAAGCGAATAAGTGCACAAGAAAGAGTGCGGGAGTGAATACAAAAAGAGGAAAAAGAAAAAGAGACAGGAGGGAGAGAAAGAAAAGTCAGAGTACAGAAGGAAGGCTCGAAGAAGAGCCCTCTTTAGGAATCTCTAAGCCACAGTTGTGTGGCTCTTGGGGAGATATGAGGGACTTGTCAGGCTTGATGTAAATGAATCCTGAAGAGCTTCATCTTCCTCAGCGACCGCACGCCCTTTTGAAATTCCTCCTTTGTTAGCTTTTACAAACACATTCTCACCATTTTTGCCAATATTTTAAAATCTACTTTTTATTTATTTTCACTTTTACTCTTTTAATGGCATTAGGACCAAACTTAGTTACCTCCAGAAAAAAACATTTTGTAACATTCTTGTGAAAGCCACAACCTCTGTACAAACCAACAGAGAAAGCTAAAATTATTAAAAATAATAAAATGTAACAATTATTGTCATCCAAGTTAAATTTGCCACACCATAATTTGAATTTGTTTGCAGAATCTAATAGTTTTCCTTGTAATTGTATAATTTCCTTCAATGTAGTTACTTAGACATTCACAAAACTGTTGTTTTTGTGCTCTTTGGGAGTTCTCAACATGGCTTTGCTGTGCAAAACTCACCTACTGGCAACGGCACCACCTAAGCCTTTCTAAAAGCCAAAAGAAGCCCTGAGTGGAACGCTTTGAGTGATTTGTAGACTGGCATTTTGACTAAAGCTCTTCTCAATTTTCACCCTTCTGCCAAGCTGTGGCTCACTACATAAAAACAGCAGTGTTTCTTTCTCTTGGAAGAAACACTGCTGTTGTAAATGTAGGCCACAGAATTAAAAGGTTGTAAAAAAAAAAACAATGGATAAAAGCTATGAAAGAGCTGCTGCTCTGGTATACACTACTGTAACTATCTTTAAACTTCAAAAAAAAAAAGAGCTGACAGACATGAAATATTATTTTGACAACTTTTCACCTACTTTGAAAATTGATGAGCAAAGTTATATTTATATAAAATTGACATGTAATTATTTTTACATCATCAATGCAGACATCAGGGCTTAGGTGCAAAGTATTTGACGTGGAAATCAATATAAAGATAATTAAAAATAAAATGCAATAATCGCATTACTTAAGGTGCCAATAATTATGGTTACAACTTTTATTTGATTTCAATTGTGACTTTTGAATAAAACAAATACAAAACAAAAAATGTAGCAGCACAAAAACACAACAGCTCTGTTTTTAATATAATTATCATATTTACTTAAATATAAAAGCTGAATTTACAACTAAATCTTAGAAAATGTTTTTCAAAAGATTTTTAAAATACATTTTAGTAGCTAAAAATTGTTGCTGGTATAATCAATGACTTATGATCAAAATGGGTTTAGATCTATTTACGTTTAGCTTCTTTTTGGCATATTGTGCTACTAACTGCAAACCTAAACTCCTAATTGCAAATATTTTTTTTTTATTTGAAGTGTTAAAATATCAAGAAAAAATTTAAATCCTAATCAAATATCAAACAAAAGATTGCTGTTGAGTATGAAATACGAAAATGCAAGTTTACGATACAAAAGTTAAGTACAAAATGTTTTTTTAACTGCAAATACACTTAAAATCCCAACTCACCTGTCTTTAAAAGTTTGCACACCTCTGTTCCTCTTCTTATTCATTTAAACCACCTAAACTCCACACATCCAACATGTATCTTCCTCTCAAACAACCTTCTTCTCATCATACTGCTCTAATGACAGTCTGTTTCTTCTTCTCTGTCTTCTTTTAGTTTTTGTTTGCCTATAAGAGCCCCCACACAACTCAAAGCTTCATACTACATCAATCCAGCCTCTCTTCACTTGGCTGTGGTGTCCAGTGACTGACTACTCACAGATAGCACACCTCATCCTAATGTCAGTAAAACTGTGAACAGGAACTTACAAATGTAAAAAAAAAAAAAAGGTACACAATCGTAAACAAATGATTTAAAATCAGACTGAAATCCATACTATAACCCTCTTGTTTTCTATCCCCCTTCATTTTAAATTGTCAATTAAAAGAAGAGTAAAATGAAACCAGGAGGTAAATGAAGAGGAAAGAAGACAAGAGTCAGTAACAAAGAGAGAAGGAAAAGAAGAAAGCAAGAAGATAAATATCAGTGTTTAAAAATTAAAGGTTATAGAAGACAATTCAATGTTATTGGGATTTAAATGATTCAGTGAAATAATAATGAACATGGACTGAAAACAATTAATCTCAGGTAAATACAATGATCCAGCCAAAATTGTGCAAATATAAAATTATAGAATAAAGACATTAGTCAGGAAACAGGTCAAGGTAAATAAAGAAAGACAAAAAAGACAACACTGCAGTGATTGTGAAGAAGGAAAAGGCCCAAAATGGACCCATTAAAAAAAAAAACCACACAGAATTTCATTAAACAAAATACAAGGTCTCAAGGCCAACTGGAACTAATTACCAAATATATAATTAGGCTATAGAAAGCCTTAAACTCTGTTTTAAACCATCCACAAAATTCATTGCCTGGCCAAAAGAAGTCGCCACCAAAAAGTGTCACACAATAATATTTCATTGGACCGCCTTTAGCTTTGAATACGGCACACATTTGTTGTGGCATTGTTTCAAAAAGCTTCTGCAATGTCACAAGATTTATTTCCATCCAGTGTTGCATTAACTTTTCACCAAGATCTTGCATTGATGATGGTAGAGTCTGACTGCTGTGCAAAGCCTTCTCCAGCCCATCCCAAAGATTCTCAATGGACTCTGGTGTCCAATCCATGTGTGAAAATGATGCCTCATGCTCCCTGAACCACTCTTTCCCAATTCAAACCTGATGAATCTTGGCATTGTCTTCTTTGAATATGTCCGTGCCATCAGAGAAGAAAAATTGATGAAATAAACTGGTCATTCAGTACATTCAGGTAGGCAGCTGACCTCATTCTTTGAGCACATACTGTTGCTGAACCTAAACCTGATCACCTGCAGCAACCCCACATAACGGACCTTTTTTTTTTGGCCAGGCAGTGTAACATATTCTTGCTACCTTTATTTTACTCTGAATATGCACCATGTTCACTATTCTTTCCTAAAAATCAATACATCAGTTCTACCATCTCAGATTTGGATATTTATTCTAACACAGTTTAGGTTAGGGGCTCTGGGGCAGGGAGGTCTTCATCCAGACACTTTGTGTATTTAAAAGTGATGAAACTCTCTGGCCACTGATTAGATAACTTTATTTGTATCGTCACGATCCAGTTGGTTTCAGTTTTAAAGATAGGGCCTGAATAGATGCATGTTACTGCACATTTAGACCCAGAGTGGGAACTCTAGGACTGCTTTTCACAAACTGTCTCAGAATTTATCTGTAAATACAGGTTTAGAAAAATGTCTATTCTTGACAGTTTTTGTCTTGAGCCCCATCTGTTTTCCACATGCAGTAAAAATAAATCAGATTAATAAGTGAGTTTCACATTAATGAATAAACAATGTGCCACTTTTTCATCTTCAGACACATTGTCCCCTTTCATTCTTTATTTCCCCTCCTGCTACTGACCTCCGTCTCTTCTTTTTATTCTCACTCCAAGCCTCTCCCATCCTCTATAGTCACCCCCCTTTACGTGCCTTAACCCACAATGAACTGTTAGCAGCTCTGATGTACAGCCAATATTCTCTCTATCATATTAACACAACTGCAGTGTGTAAAGAAAGAGATAGAATAAGGAGGAGGGGTTGGGGGGGATTATGGGAAGGAGACACATTTGTTCTACTCATCTCAGTGCTAAAAGATACAATTACCTCTCACAGCATATTATCCATGTTTTATACCAGCCCTGGGCCCTATGCCTTTGCCTTGCCACGCTCACCCCATGTAAGGCCCATATTTTAACACTAGCTATGACAGTTTATTTAAGAAAAGGAAATTGTCCCCTGGGAGATGGAGAGGGAGCGAGGGACAGCAGAGTGTGAGGGAAAGAGGGAAGGACAAAGAAGGTGGAGAGGGGGGGTGTTGTGGGGGGCTGGAAGCTGGGTGGGGAGTGGGGGGAGGGGGGGGTGTAGATGAGGTAGTAACCAAAAAAAGAAAAGAGAAAAATATTTTCTGGAAAAAACTGCAAAGAAAAATGATAGAAAATAAAAAAGTGACGCGTGAACTGTAATAAAGGAAAGACAGAAAAGGGGGGAAAAAAGAAGACAAGAATAAATCAGGCAGACATCTGCTACCTGACCATTCCTGCTACAATACCATGTATAAGATTTGGTTTGTGTCAAGCTGTTGCTTTACATTTAACTGATTTATTGTCTTAGTTTTTTTTCCCCTCGAACAAGGATCAACAAAATCTGCTTCTTCATTCTTTTTTTTTTCACTTCAATAACTGACCCCTCAATCTAAGATTCCTTTAATTTCTCTGATGGCTCTTTTACTGAATGAACCTAAATGTAACGCTATGTAAAATCTAGATGGGGCTAAATAAACTAAGTGTTAGCAAAAACACATTTTTGAATGAACTCAAAAACAAATATTGACTTTAGTACAAATCAGACTAAACAGATGCTCTGTTGAAAATGCCCCCTCAGGTTATGAGATTAGAAGAAACTCCATCTTTTGCTTTAAATTAATATAAAATTAGACATTTTCTTTAGCATGGATATCTTTGGAAGAACCAAGTAAACATAACACGTGACTTATGGTGGATTAATTATTACGTAAAAGACCTTACTGCATACATTTTAGCTCTTATACTTTAAATCTCCAGCAGAAATAAATCTCGTAGCTCTCACTGTGTTAATATCCGTTCTCTAACTGTTAGACAGAATCATGCTGCACATATAGGTAAAAAACTAGTGTTAAATATATTAATAAATTAATGTAAGGGAAAAACATCTACAGTGGGCACAGACACAAAACCTTTCCCTTCCTACCTCTCACTATGTAATTGATGCCAGTGTCATGCCCTTTTCCCTCTGGTGCCAGCAGGTGGAGGGCTGCCATAGAGGTGTCCACTACACCCCTACATAACAACCTTGCTTCACCTTCACACATTTTCACATACAGTGACAGCAAATATGCTCATATAAATGCACAGTGTATACAAAGACTGGATTACATTACTTTGAAATTAAGTCAGCTACTCAAGCCTAAGTTATCCATAAGACAAACCATTGAATTACTAAATAGAGACCTAATCAAATATGAGTTAAAGTGCATGTGACATGCATATCATTCAAATACAAAAAAGACAAAGAAAACATCTTTATGTTTAGGAAACTTGGCAAAATTCACATGATTTCACCAAATTTGTCACATAACTGACATATTTTCTTTTGACTTTGCTCAGCCAAAGTGAAACAGGAAATTACATCAAAGGGGCACTCTTTAAGAAAAGAAACTACCTGGTCATTGTTTATTGAAACAATACTATTTGAATGAACACTCTTATTCATCCCTTTTGGAAAATGACTTAAAATAATCCAAAGAAACATCAGATTATTCTCTAGTCTGTGTTGTTAGCCAATGTAGCAATGCTCTGATCATGTGCAGACATTCCCCTTTTCCCCTTTTTAGTCCACATTATCAATATAATCTTTCCAAAAATACCTTTATATTTATTGCAAAAACTTGACTTCACAGGCACTTTAAGCACTTAAAGAATGCAGAATAAAAATGTTGAAAATAACATTATCTAGTAGCATCAAGAATCCAAAAGGTATTTGTTTATACTGTGTTTTGTCTTCGAATTATAAAGTATGTAAAAAACAGTTTAGTTTGATCTTTCTAAACTCTGAATTGTTGAAGTGGGCCCAGACACACAAAACTTTGGAGGTAGGCAGAGGGAAGAATTGATTAATATAGAACAGAAAATTAGGTAATCAATTACAGAAAACTATAGAATTAAAACACTTATAAAAGATCACAGGAATCATTTACACAAAACCCCAACAAAATCAACAGACCGAGAACAAAGAGAACAAACAGTTCATTTTCAGTTTCCTTCTTCAATTAAAGTATTTATATTACGACAATACAAATCCAACTAAAATCTTTTTCTATTTACTTGTTTCTCAGTCATTTTCTTTTCAAGTAGAGCTCTCTAATAAAGCAACCAGTGTTGTGATATATGTGCAACATGATTTGTGTGTTTGTATGTTAAATAACTAGAGTATAAAAGAGTGCATGTGCGTGCAAGTGTTAAACATCCATGGTGACGTGTTGGGCTGTAATGTGACGGGTTGTTCCTATCACTGCCTCTTCCATTAATGCTGATTTGTTCAGGCACTAACAGACGGACCCCCACCCCCATGAAGGTCCTAAAGGCACCAAGTCAATCTTATCCATTTTTTTTTCTTTACCCACTTTGTCTTGTTCAGGGATTTGGGGAGCTGATGCTGATGCAACAGTCAACGGGCGGAAAGGGAGATTGAATAATATCTAATAAATTTATATTACTATTTATTCAATAAGTTTTGTTAGCTTAGGAGTGAATATTTCAGAAATCAAATAATAAAACAAAAATCCATTTAGTATTTTTCAGGATATCTGGATCTGTGCTTTTAGGATGTTTTTCGTAGTTGTCTGTGTTTATTGCTTTTAAGTTTATTTCACTTTCTTTGTTTGAGGGGTTTTGTATTTATCTTGTACTCTCTGTATCTTGTTGTTTCTCAGTGTTTTATCACATCAGTATTTCGTCACAGTCTTTGCTCCACAATCTTACCAGGCCCATCTGCACCTGTTCTCTTTTAACGTTAAGCCAGCAGTCGCCAATTTTCTCATCAGGTTTGGTGTAAAATAACAGATATTAAGGGGCATTTTTCAGTATTTAGTGCATCAAATGGTATACGGACTGAACTTAAGTCCCTCCGGACCCCAAAGCGTTTTACACTTACATTCACACACTGATGATGGCAAACTACATTGTAGCCACAGCTGTCCTGGGGCACACTGACAGAGGTGAGGCTGCCATGCACCGGCGCCACCGGACCCTCTGACCGCCATCAGTAGGCAAGGTGGGTGAAGTGTCTTGCCCAAGGTCACAACGACTGAGACGGCTGGACGAGAGATCGAACCAGCAGGATGACTCCCCTAACCACTCCACCACAGTGGCCCCATCAGAAAATGTTTTATAGGGGCGATGTTTTAAAGTTAATTTAGAAACTGTATTGCATGCAGTTTGTTGTCTCATTGCTACAGCAGATGTGTCTAGTAGCATGTTGGAATGGAAATGATGTGTTAATTGTTTTAGTTTTTTTGCTCTGAACCCACAACAGAAAGATATTAACACTGCATACTTAGATATTTAGTCATTTAAAGCAAGTCATATCAAAATTGCAATATTAAAGGTGAAATGAAGGAAAAAACTCCCAAAATGTGTATTTTGCATATTTAGCATTCATATAATGTTTTATTTAAAAAAAATATTTAAATTATTCACAACTGTAATGAAAATATATTTAAAAATACGATTTTCCACCTCCTAAGTGCAGCT
>JARVGW010220750.1:0-13100 GCA_031762495.1 Anablepsoides rubrolineatus | reverse complement strand
GCTCTTACTGGTGCAATGTGCAATTAATGAAAATTGGCCACCAGACTGGTCCAATTTAGCCATGAAACCTCCCACACTCTTGTCTGGCCTGGGGAACATCTTGAAATCCTTCCAAAAGAGCTGGAAGAGGTGGCTGAGGAAAGAGAGGTCTCGACCTCCGTGCTCAAACTGCTACCCCCACGACCCGACTCTGGAACAAGCAGTAGATAATTGATGAATGGGGTCCAAAAGTTTCTAAATTCCCAAGTTCAAGCTCATGCTTTTACACAAAACTTTTTTTTTCAGTGTTTCACTTTTTGTTTCTCAAAACCGTTTCCTATCTTAAAATGAAAATGAAAAAAGAAAAAAAGAAAAAAAAAAGCCTAACACATCTGCCAACAAATTTGGGACAGTGAAGTGTCACAGCTGTGGTTTGGCACTGTCAGCTTCACAGAGGCTTTACCTCCCAGTTTAACCAGTTAAAGTGGAAGCCAACAGTTCATCGCTGCACCACCTCATGTTCTCAGCTGCCAGGTCTCCCCGCCTGCCGTGGGTGTTTACTGCTAAATATTGATAGACATCTGGAGTGCCACTCATCCACCTTCAAACTTCTGCATCCCGGTGAAGTAGGCCCAGCCTTCTCTCCTCAGCGTGACACACATGCACACACACATCAGGCACCTTGAGTTGGGGGGCTGGTGAGTAAAGGGGGATGCTTGGCATCATTGGTCACAGAATTTCCCCCACCTCCTCAAAAAGAAAATGGCTGATGTCTTAAAGGTGCATTGTTTTGGCAGATAACTTACTGTATTAGCATGGCAGCTTTATTGATGCAAAATCTACATCCCAAACACATTTGGATGATAAAACCTTGTGCAACTAAGAAGCTTGATGCAACTGAGTTCATCCCTAATATTGCCTGGACAACAAAACAGTCTTTAGTCAGAAGTGTTTGCTAGAGGAGAGAGCTGATCTTGGAGGGAAAAAAGGCCTAAAAATAATTCTGGATAAAATTGTCAAAATGCATCAGGAGAACTGACACAGCATCAGCAGTTCTGTTTTCACCACAAGGCTCTTTGTGGTGGCAAGAGCTCACTTGTACGGGGTCAAATTGGAAACATGATATGTGTGGAGATAATGATCCTCAGTAAGTGTACCTTACACTGAGGCTTTTTAAAGAAGATACAAGAGAGAGAAAAAGAGAAAAAACATAGCTCTTTTGTCTTTTCCTAATTATTCATGTCTAGAAGGCTTTGGTTTCTATCACATACATATGTAGCTACAGATGGTGCTGAAAGTGTGTGTGTGCACCGATTTTGTTTTTATTTGGAATGCAGAGAAATACCTATTTTAAACACAAATTTATTTGTCTGCAAGTATTTGTGTCTGTATATATTACTTGCAACATGGCTGTCTCAGAGGCAGTTCGGCCTCGTTGGAAGCAGCTGCCTTTCTCCACAGTCCAAATCAAAGCAAGGAAGGAATCGGAACAATGATCCCAGCAGGTTGAGCTGATGGGCTTTTTAAATTCACTGCAGACAAAACAGCAGCTCACCGGCGACCCTGCCCCACGCCTCTAATCGCCTCAAACGAAGTCGAGAAGGGAAAAATGCAGGCGCTTGGCAGCCTAAGCTTCTTCCCTTGCTCTGGAAAAGGTGCGGCACAAACTTGTTTGTGCAGAATGTCTGGCAATTAAAAATAATTGGGAAGCAGGTTGTGCTCGGGAATCTTCCAAGAATTGCAGTTATGATCTAATGAAGCTTCATTAGGCATGCTGAAAACTGCAGAGAGCCGTATGACAACAGCAATTAGCCAGGATCATAGGCAAAAAAATATATAATAATCATTAGAAAAAAATACCTTGGCCAAGATTTGCTTTTCACTTAATGACCAATTCATTAGCTAATTGATTTCTTATTAGTTACAGGCAGAGACGACTGTTTGGGGTGCTGGAGCTGGTAATTAACACAGCATTTACACCATTAATCAATCACCTAATTTTCCAGGAAAACAACTTTAGAGGGGAGCATAGCTTTGGGCCATTATAGGGCCAAGATACTCTTTCTCTTCTTCTTTTTTCATGGAAAGCATTCTTTGTTACATTATTTGTTAATACCTATTAATACCTATGTATGTCATGTGACCATGTGACCTGTTTGAGACAAGATGGAAAAATAAAAGAAATAAAGACAGAACAAAAATTTTTTTGAAATTAAAAAATACATCAAGAACTGCCCTATAATATTTTTAGATTTCATATTTGATTTGACAATTTTAAGTTGCACTTTTGTGCTGTTTGAACTTATGATTTAAGAGGGGGTTAAAATTAATTGAGAGATAAAATTAGATTAGTTTTGACCTTTGGCTTGTGAAGCTGCAGTGGCCTTTTGAGTTTTGAGGTGAAGCAGACAAAGATGGATGGATGAGAATTGACAGGTCATCCTTGATTGCAAGCACCTTTCAACTAATGGCATATAATGACTACTAACAGCTGATTTATATACAACTTTTCCAACCTATGAAATACATACACTGAAAAAAAAATGTGGAATTTATGGTAAAGTACTAGGAAATGTGGTTGTCAGGATTTCATCAAAACTGACAACATATGCAATTCTGCTTAGCTGTATGCTATATATATATATATATATATATATATATATATATATATATATATATATACATATACTAAAAAACTGTCAGTCTAACAAAGTCTCAGAATCTTCTATTTAACCAAAAAATATTTTTGATCTTGTTTTATGACTAATATACAAAGCAAGAATGTGACTGGAAGTATTTTTTAAAGAAGTCTTACCAAGTGCAACTCTTTTACAGGCAGAGTATTTTATTTAATTTTTCCTTGGTGCTGATTTATGGATTTTACCTTTTTCACCTTTTTTCCTACTCAGCCAATTTTTTTCTGGTTTTGTCATGATGTTAATTTAGCTTCCCCTCAAATGTGAACTAAGTTATAGTATAGTGTATAGTAGTATACTGATATGACAGCAGCACATTGGCCAGAGTAGACAAAATTTGCAAAATCTATGACAAATTCCAAGAATCTGCTTTATAGCTCGTTCATACTTCACATTAGAAACATCACTTTAAGTTAAACAGGTTACATAAAATTGGACTTTACATGACTGTGTTGTCATTTTGATATTTTTATTGGTTTTTACTTGATTACCGTTTAGACATTTATTTTGATCCTAATTCTCTTTACATATTTACCGCTGCTGGAGTCATAATAAAGTCCATAAAACCTCATCATATAATCCCTGTTTTCCATTCCTTTCAGTCGCGACCTGTAACTATGTTACAAACTATGAACCACCCAGATATTACTGAACTATAAGCTTCAGTTCTGTTAATAAATTCTAATGAAGTCATCTATGAATTAAAATCAAACATAGCGAAGCTATTTTTCACTTTTTATAGCCCTCACCTGTGGAACAAGCTACATATAATCTGACTTATTGAATCTCAATTAAATACATATTTTGATTGCTTTTGCTTGTAATTAATTGACTTTTGAATTGTTTAATATCAATTTCAATGATTGTCTTTTAAATTATTTGAAATGATCTGTGTTTTAAATAATTTTGAACACTGTGGTGTATATGTGTGCTTTTGCCCTCCTATTCTTAATTCTTGTGTTGTTTTCTGTGAAATGTGTTGTATAAAAAATTTATCCTCCTTATTCTTCTTCTACACTTTATACAACAAAATGTTTTTATTTTGTCATCCTAGTTTATTACAAAAGTAAGTCCTAGATTATTGTTTGACTCTATAGAAGAATGTAGATTTACCAGATGGATGTGTGACGTACTCATGCAAAAGGCTACCTGAACATCTTATGATTATTTTATCCATTCCTGTCCATTTTCATCCGAATGCAGTGAATTTACCAAAGATCACTCACCACTCACTAATGCCAAAAATTCCTCCTCCCTAACTATGCAACAGTGACACTAGCGCTTGTCTGTCTGTCCTCCACACATCCAAAATGTCAAAACAGAAGCACGTTGCAATAAGTCAAAAATACTACATGCCAGTCTCAGCTGTTCTCGGTGTCTAAAATGTCATCCGAACATGTCAAGCAGTGTTTAAAATCTACAACAATAACAACAACAAAAAGACTTGGACTAAAGTTTGTCTGTAGTCACTGGAGTTCTGGCTTTATTTGTTCAGAGGAGAGATGAAAGATTCAAAGAGATGAGATGATGGACACATCTGATAGAAGAGAAGGCAGTGATTTGGCCCATCAAAGGCTGCCTTCAGCCAGCAAACACAGCCTGTGGCGCATGCAGGATCAGGCTCACACCAACTACACTGCTGCCCCTTTATTAAACCAGCCACATGGTCTTATAGTGTTGGATTCTGGGTAGATAAGTTGGGGATTTCACATGTTTAGGCATCTAAGATGTTCTGAGAGTGCAACTATATGAAACTAGTGCATATTTTGTGTCTTGATGCATTAGTGTGTGATCCCACATTAACGTTGAAACTTCTTAAAACAAGATCATCATATGTCTCTTTCTTGTTCTAATTCCCAGTATCTGTTTCACACTCATCCCGTTCAGTTTCCCTGAAAATACCTTTCCTCTTTGTTTTCCTCACTGTCTTTATCTTTCAATCTCCTCTAAAGCCCTCTCTAAACCCCTCAGTCTTTCCTCCTTGTATGTTGGAGCTTCAGTTCTGTTAATTAATTCCAATGAAGTCATCTATCAAGGACTTCTCTTTGCTCGACGCCACGACACAAATCACTTTCTTTATAAGACGTTATTCCTCTTTCTGCTTGTCTTTTTTCTTGCTCTACCGTGTGAGGAAACGTGCCTCTGCAGACTGGGCTTTAATTGTGTGATTGAGAAAGTATAGCATCACTCCATTAAAGGTTGTCTGGCTCAAATGGCCGCCCTCGGGCTGACACCAGAGGGACCCCTTATAGCTGGCTGGGGTGGGACAAACGCACACACAAAGCGAGCAACTTAAAACAGACACTTATTGTAAATGGGCCTCATTGGTCTCTGAAGACGTTGTTAACATGTCTGTTAGAAGGTTTCCCTGCCAAAAGGGAACTTCTCCACATTTGCAAATTTAATTTTTATTACAAGCTGTGCCCAAAATGGGGATTTATTTGCTCGCCATGTTAGTCATTTCAAGAATGAACTAAGTGAGATGTGGATTAACCTTAACTATTTTTTCCTTTTCTTTTTTGTCTTTATAGTCTGTTTGTCAGTTTTTATCTGAAAAAATAAAATAAATAAAAAAATAAAATAAAATAAAAAGATTAAAACTTCAATAGCAGGATTCACTTCCTACCATTTGAGGTCATTGTGCTGCATTCCCTCCAAAAATGATGATGCAAACCTGATGTAACAAAACGTGTGCCATAAGAAAAAAAAATCTTTAGACATGTCTAAATAATGTATGAATAATACATCTTGTTAGCTTTGACTCACAGGTTCAGTTGTCTTCTTGTGCACCAAATGATCAATGTCCTCCTATTATCCTCATGCACATGCACTCTCTCCAATGCACCCCCCGCCCCCGAAGCCCCTCGCCTTTCCCTGGGTCTTTCATTTTGCCCTCTGGGAGCCAAACAAAACAGGGTTTTCTACCACAAGTAAGGAGCTAAAACACCATATGATCAGTCATGAATTATTTCAATGCTATTGATTTGGAAAAACTGTTGCATTTTCCCCCTGAGACTGTGACCACAAGCACAATAGCATATGTAGGGGGAAAAATATTATTATTAATGTTTTTTGTATTTGTGCAGTAAAGAATAAATTCAGTTTTGAGCACATCAATTAACAAAGTGCTAACAAGCCCGCTAGAGCAGGAGAAGTGAGCCTGGTTTATCTGTGGGCTCTCTATGCAAATCCACTCTGCATTTAAGGGTGTACTGTCAATTTCATGCCTTCTCTGTCCCCAACTCTAGGCCTCAGTGCCCTGTGGGTAGATAGCAGTTAGAGGATATGGAAAAATAACAACCCTGAAAAGAGAAGCACCATATTCCCAAAACATCCCATCTGGGTGTGAGCTAATGTTCACCATATTGTGGTATTTTCATGTTGATTTTTTTCTTCTTCTTCTTTTTTTTGGTGGCAGACAAGTCATTTCAACTCAGAACGGCCTGTAGTCTCCGTGGACATGCTGCAGCTCTGCAAAAAGGACCCAAATGAAGGCGGCAAGCGATTTAACAACCAGGAGTTCCTCGCACTCGCAGACAAGCCAGAGGACTCTAATAAACGCACACTATCCCTGCCATTAACACGACAGCGAGCTGAAATCCTCTGCATCCTCACGGGAAAGGTTGGAATCAGGGGAAGAATCTAATTTTCGGTCTCTGCTCAGGACCACATCTGCACGGCATCTCTGCAGAGCTGAGTCGATTTGTAGTAAACCACTTTATTACTTTTTCTTCTCTCTCTTTTTGTTATTTGACTGTCCCTGTAGGTTTAATTGGTGGTATTTGGAGATAAATGAAACTGTAAAAAAAGAAAAAAAATTATGGTCATAACAATTTTAAAAACTGTGTGACTTCAATCTACAGATAATTTACTAAAGAATTAAGAAAATCTGCAGGATTTTTTTCTTAGTGATGTTTCTTCATACTCCTTCCCTGAGCTGAAATCTGCATTTATTTATTTATTTATTTATTTATTTATTTATTTATTCATTCCTTCCTTCACAGATTATTTGGCTCAAGTGAGAGACATGTTCAAGCTGGAGGACAACTGCTGTAGACTGTCTCAGGGTTGTCTCTCTGTCAAATGGCAGGCTGCAGAGATTCCAACATGCTGTTCTGAGCTCTGAGGTTGCCTATAACGTTCAAAATGCTGACCAGATGTGCAAATTTGATTCAAGATCAGCATGGGCTGCACAATCCGAACAATCTAAAGTGTGTTCTCCACTTTTTTTTTTTTACCTTCACATGGTGCCCCTACACCCCCCCACACACATATTTGTCCACCAGCACTCATGATGATGTGTTGTCATCATTTTCATTAAACAAAAATTGGACTAATAACAACAAAATGTTCATTACCTTGTTTAAAAACTGAGTAAGAACAGTGTTTTACCTGCAAACAAAAAGACATGTTTAAGATTTTTTTTGGTATTTTTTATTACATTATATATAAATAGTATTAACACTTCAACGACATTTTTGATTTTTCAAAATATTATGAAGAGTTTTCTATAAATTGTTCAATAGTCAGTAGTTTTTATTGAGGACATGATTAAATTCCTTTTACAAAAGTCCTAAATGCGAACATTTTATCAGAGCAAATCATCAGGGACTGAATTTTAACAAAGAAGAAATAAATAAATGAAATTAATTAATTATTTTGACCTTGAGTAAAACAATATCACGAATTTAAAATAAAAGATAAATAAAACTGAATAATAATAATAATAATAATAATAATAATAAATAACGTTTTGCTATTATTATTGCTTTTAAATGATGAATTTACTTTGTTGCTGTTGTTGTTTAAGTGTGATTGTTTCCCCCTGTGATCTTCACCTTTCCTTGAAATAACTGAAGCAACACCTACAATAAAAAAGTTACTGAATAAAGCATCAACACGGTGCTGACACCTGTGACGCAGGAGAGGCGGGGGTTATTGGGCGGGGTGGGGGTGCTGAAAAGGTGGGGGGAAGGGGAATAAACGGTTAGTAAAAAAATCTGATTGAGGCCCCTTTAAGAAGTTTTTTTAGGCCACTATAAACCGCAGCGACACCAGCGTCGGTGCGTAAGGAGCGTTCCTCTGTGATGTTCCTTCAGGCTGCTCCTGATTGGGCCACCAGTCCCCCCTGTCTGAATGAGACTAAGAGTTTATCTGCAAAAAATATTTAGAGAAAGATAGGAGCTGAGGAATCTGTTGTATAGAAACAAAACCAAAAATAAATAAATAAATAAATAAAATTTTAAAATGTAATATTACTAAAATTTTGATTAGGTACAGGGCTGCGCGGTGCTGCGCCTTGTAATCTTCTAATTGGGCACCGTGTTCGTCATTCATATTAACCAGGCGCTGCCTATAGAGGCCTTTGGGCGATGTGTTTTTCTTCATTATAGTGGAAGAATGGTGTGTTGCAGTAAAGAATATTAAATGTGTTGTAGATAAAATATAAATAAATAAAATAAAAGTGTGGACGAAAATAATACATGTAGGCCTACCTGCATCTCATTTATAGACATAAAATATCCCATGTCTTTTCTGTGCTCAAATAATAAATAAATACAAATATTTGATTCGGTTATAACTGACACATTACCTCCTATTTTAAAAAACAAACAAATGTGGATTATTATCTTCCCGATTGTGAAAGGAAGGCGCTGGCGCACGACCCCGGAGCGCAGATTTGCGTCAGGATTTAAGTATAATATGGACAAAAAAACGGCGCAGTTCGTGCCACGTAAAAAGGGCAGATACGCGTGCGTCAGGCGCGCTGGAGCGATGCGAGGCTCCCTGATAAATGGAGAGACATCAAACTGAGTCATTAGAGAGCTGAGATATGAGAGTTTCAGCGCGACGGGCCGCTCAGGGCGACAGAACCAACGGGTGGTGCTTAGTGGTGATGGAGGGGAGGAGTGGGGAAATCCCACTACTATGTATATTTCTGTTTTGTGTGTTTGCGTCCTGGTCTGATAACGGACCACTCACATTATGGGTCCCTTTATATTCTCAAGAAAAATCATATAAATAAAAAATACAACTTTTTTTAAATTGGCACCAATCACCACCAAGGGTAATAAAAGTATTGGATATTAGCAAAGTTAAATATTAATTTAAAAGTTATTGCAGCTGAATGTTGTCAACCTTTCTTAGAAATTAGATTTAGGTGAATATATTTATAGATGCAGCTGAAAAATAACATATATTATTTTTTAAAAATAAAGAACGCATATAGATTTTAAGTACAACTGTATTGTTATTATTTTGTTGAATATTTAAACATCTGGTGACATATTTTACAATTTTATTCCCTAATGTAATTCGTTTTAATTATTTTAACCTTGTTTTATTTACCTAAATATCTTTGACGTGCACATCTTGCCCTATAAACTGCGCGCAAGTCTACTTTTTAAATTAGTTTGACACATTTTACAGGTGATTTGTTTGTATAAAAAATATCACATTGTTTAGCTCACCAAAATAATTTAAAAAAAGAAAAAAAAAGGGATACATTCCTTAAACCCTGAATCGGCTGATTGGGTTAATTCAATTTCCCTCCAGTTAATTGTACATAACAGCCACATCCATGCAGCCTCATGCAGGAGTGAACATTTTAATGACCCCTCCCCCCTCCATAATTCAATTAACCGCCTCCATCAGCTCCATCATTGATTTCTGAGAGAAGAAGAAAAAAAGAAGGCAAAAAAAAAAAAGCTGCTGAAAGTTGAGTTCTGCAAAGTAGAGCCGGCCTGTAATTGCTCAAGACACAGAGATCGGAGGGAAGAGTGGGTGGTGGTGGATGGCGGTAGGGGGGTGGTGGTGAAGGGGAGGCTGAGCTGAGGTGGCCTTGTATAAATAGTGTGCTCTCAAATACACAGTCACAACAGCAGGAGTGATCTCACCTCCTTCTCCACCCCTTCTATCCACCGCCGCTGCTGCTGCTGCTGCTCGTCAGCCCGCAGAAAACAGCGTTTCTCCGTGCAGACGTGGATTTCCCCCCCCACCTTTCCCCCCTTCTTCTTTTTTTTTCTTCTTCTTCCTCCTGTTTTTCCAACGCTCCATTCGGCAAAGAACAAGAAACAGGACCACTACTGAGTGGAGCGCGCAGAGAGTCCACCGACCATGGAAGAACTTACGGCATTCGTGTCGAAGTCCTTCGATCAGAAGAGCAAGGAGAGCACCAAGGAGAGCATCACGTACAGGGAAGTTTTGGAGAGCGGCTTGACGCGGGCGCGGGAGCTCGGCAGCCCGGAGAGCAACCTGCAGGACATAACGGACACCAACCACTGCCCCGTGCACCTCTACAAGGAGCACGTGGAGCTGGAGAAGGACAAACTCAAGGACTTTAATGTTTCCAGGGCGACGGAGGGTGAGTTTTTATTTGTCATCTTGCTGTAATGTGAAATCAATGCGCCGCGTCGAGCAGTAAGTTAGGTTCAGTGTTTTGATTTGGAGAGAAGCGATCTTTTACAGGCCGTGCGTAAAAAATATTAAACACCAAGGAAAACAGGTTCGGTTAAAGCATCGGAAGGAAAATTAGCACCTTATATTGTGATTCTTTGACTCAACAGGAGGCAGGCCTTTAATGCGACCGTCATTTTAACTGTTCCATGATTGTTTTCAGACATCCATACTGTAGCCGAAGGGATAAATGGACCCTACCAGCTTTTTACCTGTATTTATATCAAGTTAATTTTCCAAGTTCGTTTTTATTTTACATGAAGACTGTTTTAATAACTCACTTTCATTATTTAAATTAGTCAATTTGTTCCAAAACACACGTGCGTAAATTCAATCCGCCTGTTTTATGCACAGTTGTATATTAATTGTCCCACTTTAATCTTAATTGCGTTTCATTTGTGATATTTTGCATCCGTGGATTTAAAAGATAATCTGAGATGTTAGCCTCTAAAACTACAGGGCATGACTTTTATAGGCTGTGCGCTTTTAAAATCGAAGTTTAACACTAAAACTAAGATATCTGCCAAACTCTTCAGATACAAAAAAACATATATTTTTAACAAAACATCAGGACAGGCCTTGGTTTCACTCAGACAATGAGCAGCAGCTCCAAAATACTTTTAATCTAGATTTATTTAATCTGCCTTCGTAATGAAACCAGACCTTCTAATCAGAACTCGTTCAGATAATAATAATAATAATAATAATAATAATAATAATAATAATAATAATATATTTTGAGGATAAAACTGTTCCACATCAGGAAGTTGCAAACAGGGCAGAACAGAGTTGTAAAATATAAGCAGCTGGCTTGTCTGTTACCAATAATAGTAGCCTATCAGTAATTTCACTGGACAGTATGTTGAAAAAGAAAGCTTCAACGCAGCTTTTTAAAGAAAATGGCGTCAAATAAAGACATTTAATTGTTTAATAGAGAAAAACAAGTCATGAATTATCTCTTTTGTTTTTAGAATAAATTACTTTTAGTATTTTCACGTGTAAATTTTTTTTCCATTCATTGACCTCTCCAGTGTTTCTAAATCTTCCCTGACGAGTCTGACAGCCACAACTTCTGGTCTGTGGCCTTTGACTTTACGCATCGATTTTTGGAGACCCCTGTTTGGAACAAACAGGCTGTTCAATATTGTATGTTGGTGTTTAAAACTCCATGGCCTCGAGGCCCCTATCAACACCCAGTGTAGTGTCTTTACAGGGGATTAGGATGACGTGCGTGCACGTGTTTGTGTGTGTATGCGCGCGCGCGCGTTTGTGTGCGGCTCCTTCAGGAAAATAAAATGTTAAAAGCTTTGCTTGTCTTTTTTTTGCCTCCAATCACGACACCGTTTACTAGGAATCTATGAGTGCAAGGAGAAAAAAGAGGACGTGAAGTCCGAAGATGAGGACGCGCAGGGCAAACTGAAGCAGCGGCGGAGTCGCACCAACTTTACCCTGGAGCAGCTCAACGAGCTGGAGCGGCTCTTCGACGAGACGCACTACCCGGACGCGTTCATGAGGGAGGAGCTGAGCCAGAGACTGGGACTGTCCGAGGCCAGGGTGCAGGTCAGAGTCTCCACATTCTGCTTTTAGAAAAAAAAATAAAAAATAAGTAAATAAAACCTTAAAATGACTAAGATTCTGCTGAGCGAGAAAGGACCTGTTTTTTTTAATAGAGAGATTTCTGAGGACACGTGCACAATAAAACCACCAACCTGAGACTTTTTTGATGTTGTGAAGACATTTTGTGAAACTTTGTTAAACGTTTTTTTTTTTTTTTTTTTTACAAATTCCGGTAGCTCCTCTGAAATATGGGAGTTAAGGATCTAAATGTAGCTATTCATCAAACCGACACTGTTGTGTATATACACGCACATAGCACCAAAAGGCGGAAAACAGAACATTAGGCTGACTGAACAGAAATTATCTGCTTAAAAACAACAAGTCGAAAATAAATCAATATTTTGCACTTTAGTGTAGTTTTTTATTTGATAGCTATTTTTATTCTCATATTCCTGCTGCAGATGTTTATATCGCGTTGGGGCTTCTAAAATATCTGCGTCCACAACAACATATTATTATTATTATTATTATTATTATTATTAATAATAATAATAATAATAATAATAATAATAATAATAATAATAATAACCCATAAGCTGTGCACCTTGCAACAATATTATTTAACATTTAAGGTTGAATATGTTTGTTCGTTAGCTTACAAACAAGACATTTTAATAACGATATTCTCCCTTACAAGTTAGAATACTCTAAGCTAATTAAAAAGGAATTACTAATTTGCAATACTTATTTGTAAAGTATGTTTTTAAAGTAAGATATATCAAGTAACAATTTCAATGTATTTTGCGAATTTACGTTAAGGAAATCATATTTCTATAGAAATAAATATGACATAATTTTCTCGGCTGTAAAATTGGCTGTAGATAAATTTTTATTTTTGGAATTCTAAAATAGAACATTTAAATAGAAGGAAACATCGAGTCTACTAGCTTCCTTCTTATAATAATAAGATATATGCATAAAGATATGGGTTTATTAGCAGTCTTTCATGCAAAAATGGCTCAATCAGCTGCGCATCATCCAGGATAAAAAAAAGAAGAAAGCTCACAGGCCTAAACTCTGTCCTGCGATCTCATACAGCAATTTTATGTGGAGGGGGAGGGGGGGTGGGGTAGATAAAAAAAATCTCTCTAGCTATGATGAAAATGAATGAAGTGCCTGAATGGCTGCTTGAAGGCACGCGCTCTGATGTCAGCTCGTATCCCTCCTCATTTTCTGTGTAATATCCGCCACTTGATGTAGTATCCCCCATAAAAACAGATTAGAAATAATTTTATTGATCCTCTACTTCAAAATCTGTCAGTGCGCCGTGCATAGTCTGAAAATGCACTACAGAAAACCAGAGTCTCTAATACAGTAAAATACTAAAATACACCATTTGTGGGTAATGTCAAT
>JARVGW010220735.1:2001-13102 GCA_031762495.1 Anablepsoides rubrolineatus | reverse complement strand
TTCTTGAACGCTAGCTTGTTGTTTTTAGCATTTTAGCAGACGGACTCTGTGCTGCGTTCAAGAGGTAACAGATATTATATGTTCTCAAATTGGGAGTAGTTGTTCCGACCTTTTTATGTTTATAATTATAAAGTTTGCGTATTACATACATGGTTCATTGGTAAAATAATATTAATATTTATTAAAATGACTGGTTGTTTTTCAGCACAGAGTATTCTAATTATTTTTCTAGTGAGAAAGTTGTTTGTTCCGACCTAACTTGAGCGAGTTGGGCTGAAACACGCACTGCCTCGCTGGCAAACATGAACATATATTATCGGTTCTGTTTGTTATAATATCGGCCCGATAAGTATGACGTCATAATTTTCTGATATCAGCCTGATAACTATTGGACCAATAACTATATCTTGCACCCCTAATGATGATATTTTCATTTTGCCTCAATATAACTGAATCATGAACCATTCAAATAGATATATCGATATAGATCGATGTATTGTTACACAGTAACACATTTCACAAGGTCTCACCATATTCTAAGATTGAACAAAAAGTTATCAAACTTATGAAAACAGCAATATGTTATGTGAAGTATTTTCCAACCAACTTAATGGGTTTTAGCAGATCTTTTATGCAGTTGTTCAAAGTTAAGAAATCTCTAGATAGTGAAACCACTCCTTGTCTTCAGGTTTGTACAGCACATCTTGTGGCTGGAGAGCAAACCATCAGCCTAAGTCTAAACATAGTTTGAACATGAATCATGCACAAATGGCTTTCACATCTAGATTTCTACCTGTCACCACAGTGTGGAAAACAGCATGTGTAGACCTGCAGTTTACTGCTGATGTATGCTCAAGCTTTTCTATGACACAGTAAAATACTTCTCTCTACCACACATATACACAAACAAACACACATACACACGCAAACTTGTTTTTATATCCATGTGGGGCCTGTACATTGACTTCCCTTCATTTTTTAGTAATTTTATATCCTAATCCCTGACCATTTACCCTAACGTTAACCTCACAGGTACCTACCTGACCCTTAAACTAACCTAAACTCAATATACACCTTGGTCCTAAACCTAACCCCCCCACCTAAAATCAGCCTCCGAAGTCGTGGGGACCGGGCTTTGGTCCCCACAAGGAGCATCCGGTCCCCATGAGGCTGCATTTTCCTGAAAAATCATTCCCACCAAGTAGCAAAAACAAGGCCACACACACACATATGGATAAATGGCTAGATAGGTGGGTAGATAGATGGTTAGATAGGTAGGCGGATCAGTAGATCGATTGATTGATAGATGATAGACAGATGGATAGGTGGATTTGTTTCTGCTTTCGTGGCTCCACTTATTTTTACTTTTGCTATCTTATGTGGTTTATGTTATTTCTTGCAAACTATTAACATATAAAATGTCTTGAAGGATTTAAATATTTCAGTGACAAACTAATGAAAAAGCAATGCAGTGGAAAACTAGAGAAGTTGTATTTTCTGTTAAAATGCAGTGAATCCTGAATGACTACTGAAATTTGTGAATGAAGCTGGGGATGAGTCACTGAAGTTAAATTAATTGGAAAATAGGCTAAAAAGAGCAAAATACATTTTGAACAAAGCAGAACAAAAGTTAAAACTAAAAGCAACAGAAAATAGCCAAAAAGCAACAGAACAGTAGCCAATATTGGTAAAATGGAAGCTAAAGCTAAAATGAGTGAATGAACTCAACAGATGTTAACATTAGCAAAACCCTAGCACAAATGAGTAAAACTGCAGCTAGAACTAAAATGAGCAGAGCGTAGATCTGAAATAAACAGAATGGTAGCTATAAGTTAAACTTAGTTTAAAGCTAAAGTCGCAAAATGGTAGCTAATAGAATGTAGTATAAAATGATAAAGAGCAGGTATGATGAAGCAAATTTAATAAGAAATTGTTTTTACAAGAATTAAAAAGATCTCAATGTAACTCTTAAAAAAAACAACTTGAGAATTAAATATTTTGAATAGTATAAAAGCTATAAAAACCAAAACCTATATCACATTATTCCCAATTAAGCTTAACATTTTGATGTATGAACGAATAGGTAAAAATAGAGTGTGCAGAAATAATTTAAAATAAAAATATACAGGTAAAAAATAGGAAAACAAATGTGTGACTTAATTTTCAGCCTTAAATCCCATGATGGTGTGATGATTCAAAACAATTACTCCCTAACCCTTTAAAGCCCGACTCTTTAAAAAATGGTCATAGGAATCCTGTGTAGCAAATATGATACAAATGGTGATATAGGGTTAAGTGACCTGAGGTTACAGATTTTGAAAAGTTTTAAAGGTGACCAATGTGATCCTTTTGGTAAATGTATCAACTGAGCACAAGGTGTAGTGTGACATCTTTGTTAAAAACCTGGTATTAACTGAATTGAACCCTGCTTGTCTGTTAGCACAATAAGCCTACTTTAAAGGCTAACAGATCACACATGAGAGTGTGCATGATGTTCTTTTCTAGGTTTGAACAAAATGGCTACAACTTCAGAATTTATGGAGTAAATGGACACAGGTCACTTCTGATGGAATATTCCTTATGGCTTCATTCAGACATTCTAGGGAAAGTGATAGAACCAGCCCAAGTTCTCAGGTCTATACTTCATATTGATTTTTCAAGACTGAACATTAAATAATGTGAGATAACATAAAAATGTCCAGAACCAGTTTTCTTTCAGTTTTGTCATGTCATGTTAAATATTTCACATTGCATGCCAAGCATGCCATAGTTGCATTAAACATAAGAGTGAAGCAGCTGACAGCACAAGTTTCTTTTACAAACCTTATGAATAATCTGTGTTGTACACATGAACACTGTCAGCAGGAGAAAAATGCAATCTATGGCTTCACTTCAGGACTTCATCTCTGCATCACTGCCTAGAGTTACAGTCTATTCATTAGAGCATGTCACTTGGTCAGCAAGTTTTCTTTGACAAGTGGAGACTAAATCTTTTTTGTTTAGAGGGGTACAGAAAAAAAACGTTGCATAAATGACTCGAGTTGCATTAAAATTTTAGCTTTGGAGTGTTGGTGAAATTCAGCCAGTCATTTCAGTGAATCCACCATTTGATCTCACATCACTTCTGTGACGGGGACGTGTGAGCTGATACAGCAGAAACAGACATCTGTCTTCCTTCATCCTTGGCTGCAGAAGGTCGCAGCAGCCTGTGCTGAGATTAAGTGGCCATGCAGAAACTTTAAGCATTACTGAAGGTTTCTGCTTCTGGTTAGATAGGATCTCTATGAAGGACAACCAGACCCTCTGGTCTTTGACTTTGTTTACACCTGAGATGTGGGCACAAATGCAGACACATGGCGCTACCTTCCTAAGCTGTGAGCAGCAGCGTTTGAGGACATGCAGTGCACCACATAAGGTGTCATGAACACAATCTGCCCCTGTCTTTCATAACAGGAGGAGAGGATTAACCAAGACAAAGATTATCCAGAAAAACAAGTATAAATATAGAGCGATAAGGAGAATAAGGTGATCTTTACCATCCTTAGTCTTATTCATGAAAAAGAACAGCCTTGCTCTTCATCATTCATTCTTGACAGTTTGAAGTAAACAGCCTATGCCTCTAATTTATTTTAATGTTTTTTTATTTGTACAAGTTCCTAAGGTTAGTTTAGCTTCCAACCTTAATGAGTTTGGAACATCAAACCCCATCCACACATGGGCCAAAATGAAAATGCCAAGGCTTGGCAGTGGACTGAGCTGACTTCCATAAAGCTCATTATCAGTATTTTCAATCTCACACTTATGCTGACAGCTCTGCCACCAGGGAAAAAAAATAAAGTTTATTGTTTTATCCAAGGGCATTTCAGCATGTAGGATGTAGAGATTTAGCCATCTACCATTTAGTGGACAGCTAACGCTGTCTTTTACACAGTTCAAACTAAATACAGATGTTTGTTCTGTACTCATTTCATTATTTTCAAAAGATACAATTTTGCTTGTATCTGTGCGTTCATTTGTCTGTTTGTTATCAAAATATCTCACAAACTACTAAACTGATTTTGTTGAAACTCTCAGAAAGCAATAATTAGGTGTGCATCTGTGAACTGGTTTACTTTTAAAAAGAACCATATTTAGGTTGGATGCCATGACCAACAAGCCAACTAACCTTAGAATGCTTCAAAATGGTTATAACTCGGTAAGATTTACAGACACTGAGGTAAAGTTTAATGTGGTAGTGGCAGAGAGTCATAATCCACACATACTTCAAGTATTAATGTTTAAGTTGTACACAGTTTGACCAAAAGGGTTGTAACTCTGTCCTCTTGCATTTGATCAAGAACTTGTATGCCTTCAATTCTATTTAAAATAAACATTTTTTATAATTACATGTGTAGTTGTATTAAATAATTTCCCTCTCTGGTTGATTTCTGTGTTTTCTTATAGCCTTTGTTTATTTTGTAAGCAACTGAGAGGTGCCTGCTCAGTGTTTGACTAATGAAGATTTTCTCAGAGTTCTCCTCCTCACGTCTGCTGACGGGAGAGGAAGTGGTATCAGCCGCAGAGCAGACAGTATTTGATGTTTGGAACCATAGCCCGCAGCACAGGAGGGGCCTGTGGCCGAATGTCAGCTGTCTGTAAAGGCAGAACTCTTTGTGCCCCAGTGACTCACAGTGAGCGCCTGTAAAGTCCTCAGCAGGTATAAGAGTGAATCAGGTTTTTTTCAGAGTGCATCATGGACACGTGCAGCCTCACACTCAGCCTGCGTTGTGTTTTTCTCACACTCAGATGTGAAAGGATATACACAAAGATGTGATAGCAAAGTCCTTTTCCCTGCCTGTGCCAGTGAACCTATTTTTAAAGACTATTAATCACAGAGTAAGAGCTGTAATCCATTCAATCAAATTCACAGGTGGATCTGACTCAGAACACACTTTGGCTCTTGGCCAGTGTGTACATTAAAGCTGGAACAGAATAGCTTAATAAGGACTGTGTTTTGGCTTGGATAAGCTTACTTTTACGTAAGCCAGTCATTTCAGTGAATCCACCAGTGAATTTAAATTTTATTTAGTTCTTTTAGTAACTAAAGATAACAGCCAGAAAAAAAAAATTGCTCTATCATAACTGACGTCTCTCTGGAAGCAAAGCATTTGACCTGCCACCTTTTATACCAAAGTTTTAAAGGAGACACGTGATGCCTTTAAATCCTTCTTTTTCACATTTAAATAATTTATTTGGGGTCTATATGAAGTGGAACTACAACGCTTTAGTCTAAATTCCTCCATATTGTCACTCCACAAGCCCCTCTTTCACCCCTTTTCTGATCTGTGTCTCAGATCAACTCGTTTTGAGGCTGTCTCTTTAAATCAAAATGAGGCGCTTTCGAGCAACAAGTCTCTTATACTTGGGAGCGGCTGCGTATGCAGCGTTTTTGGGAAATTGTAGACGATGAGTTTACTACTTTCTTTTACAACTTCAGTGATTTTACTACTGTTTCTACTTCCTATTGTCTTCTTCTTTGTCGTCTTTTTGCCAGTAGAATAAGCCGGTTCTTGATCACGTGACTCCCGTAATGCGGAAAAAGTGTTTCCATTGCAGTTTTGCGAAATACACCAATTTCGATATGGCAGAAAAACTACCTCATCCTAGAGCAAAACCATTTTGTCGAAAAAAGTTTTTTTTTTTCAAAATTAATTCCATTGAGCAAATTTATTTCCGAAATTCTAATTTGCGCGTTTTCATGGTCAAAGGAAACACTGTCTACAGCCTAACCCTGACCACCAACAATAACCCTAACCTCACAGGTACCTACCTGACCCTAAAATCCACCTAAACTCAATTCACACCTTAGTCCTAAACTTAACCCCTGGCAAACCAACAGTGTTTCCCTTTATGGGGACTAGACTCAGGTCCCCATGAGTAACATTAGGTGTGTACTCACAAGTAGGTGTGTATGCCAAAAACACTGCCTGCAACGTAGGGAATACCAGTCCAAGAGGAGAATGAAGATGAAATTATAAAATACTGCCTGTTTTAAACCATAACAAGGTTATGCCCAAAAAAAACAACATAAAATAATAAATTAAAAATGTTGTTTGACACTAACACATTCAAAACAGTAACTGACTCATGCCTAATCATGACTTTGTCACCATTATGGTCAGAGTGGTTAGTTCTATTTCAAATTTTTAAAGATCAGACCACATCGGTGAATAAGGGAATACACAAGATCCCAATATGCTGCCATCACAATAATAAATCACCACAACCTTGCTATACCTAACGCCTTGGGATTCCCCCGGACGAGCTGGCCCAAGTGGCTGGGGAGAGGGAAGTCTGGGTCTCTCTGCTTAGGCTGCTGCCCCCGCGTCCCGATCCCAGATAATCCCAGACAAACCTTGCTATGGAATTTGACTTTACGTACTCAGACTTGTCATAAACCTGTGAGACTTCTTCACATGTCATGAGAGGCCCATGGTGACCTCACTAACATCCTGCAAAGACACATCCACATTCTGGTTGATTTTTTTAAGTCATAGCAGGGTTGTCATTCTAAAGTGAAGACCGGGCTAGCACTCAAGTCTGAACATGGTATTTATTTATTTTTGGGGCTTCTTAGGTTGTATTCTATTGGCTTTAGGTTAATTTGTAACTCTAAATTGTCAATAGGTGATTGGTTGTTTGTCTTACTTCTATGTGGCCCAGTGATTAACTGGGGAGCAGTCCAGGGTGTACCTGGCCTCACTGACCTCTAGAGATAGACACCAGATTCTTGTGATTCTATGTGGAGAATAAGGTAAAAGAAACTGGATGGATGGAAGATGTTTGTTTTGAAACACAGAGTGATAGTTTCCTTAGCTTCATTTTTTTTATTAAAGAAACTCTTTTTTTACTTTTACCCATGTTGGCTCCAGAATAAAGAGCACATTTTGAAAATGTTTCTGAATAAGTTAAGTAAAGTTATTTTAAAAACTGTAGTACCAGCGTCAGTGGTGTGCCTCAAAAAACAGTAATTTCCTGAAAAGATAGCAGAATGATTTTCACATTTTCATAAAACTAAAGTAAATTTATGTTTACAATCTGATCTTTTCGCATGAGAGGAAATAAAAAGGGTTAGAGTCGCTTGTGCTGCAGACCAGACTTGTTGCTCATATTTCATCCTAGCTTTAAACCCTCAAGATTTTTTAGGCAAATTATCTTTTGGTGGGTTGGCTCTTGACTCGAAGCTTCTGGTGATTTGCCCATTGATCTACATTACTGGATTGGACATCACCTGTTCCTGCTATAGCTAGTGATGCGCTGCCATAGGAGCCATTACTATGCACTGAGTCATATCAACAAAACGGTACAGTTTCAATGCGGGATGCGCATCAATCTGTCACAAAAATATTCGTAGGTCCCTCATTTCTTATCCGATTTCTATAAAATATGGCTTAAATTAAAGCTGAGAAAATTTCCGATGTTGTGTTATGTAATAAGAATATATTTGCCCTAGAGAAAAATCAATAAGCAGTCTAGAAACTTTTCATTTTAGTGTTTTGCTAACACATTTACTGTAGAAGCTCCTTTCCGGCACATAAAACTAACTTATATGTCATAGTGTTGAGATTCAATTATAATTTAGACTTTCAGTCGAAATCTGAAAAAACTGCTCTTAAAAGGAAACAGAACAATGGGCTCCACCAGGAAACAAATGAATTCTAGTTTTTTATTTGTGTCCTGGTTTTTGGTTCACGCTGAAGTGACTGAAGATAAATTCTACCTGCTTGTCTTAAAATAAATGCGGTCAGCCCCTCCACCACTTAGCTTACGAAATGTACGGTGGAGTTTTTTACTCTTATAAACTACGGGATATATATCATATGCTGACTGGACAGAACATTGGTCCAGTAAAATAGATCTACACAGTTCAGCCTAGTAGTAGTAAAGGTAATTTTACTGTTGTCCATCATATTTACCTCTCACAATGTTATCCTAACATAACAATATCAATAAAAAATATAATTTCTTGGAACAGCAAATTTGTATTTTTGTGGGTTTACCCGACATAAGGTTGTCAAAATCAAGCTAGCATAACTGACCTACTTTCTGCATCTCCAACATTTTTTAAAATAAAAAATATTTTAATGACCTGTAAAATGTGATAACCTTGATCTTGTGATCTTGTTGTAGTGTTGACAACTTATGGCAAAAATATTGCATCCTTTTTTGATTCCTTGACTGTCTGCTGCATCTGCTTTTTACCATCATTCATGGATGTTCCTGAGTCAAAACTCAATGCATAGCAATGGTATCTGTGTGGCACACGATAAGCCACGTGATGTCCAATCCAGTAATATAGATCAATGGATTTGCCACTGACCCAAACAATGACCTCACACTAAACCGTTCTTCTCCCTTTCTACTCTGGAGTCAAGGTAGAGTTATCAAGTTTTTACCATTTTTCCACATGCTTCTCATGTATGCCTTTCTCACCAAGCTGACAAGCCCCCACCATTTGTGTTCATTCACACAAGCTTGACATTAGCACAGGCACCTTACTCTCAAGTTGCCGCAATGTGTACAGCAACTAAAACAAAACAAAAAAATCTTTTAAAACTGTGGGGACGATAAACAAAGCAGGCCAGCGATATCTTAAATCACTCCTCTTTCTCTAATCAGTGTACATCAAACACAGCCACAAGCCCTGATCAGGGTGAGGCGGAGCAGATGATTGCTTTATCAGCTGGAATTCACAGATATCATGCACTGTGTAAGTGACTACCTGGAGGAACTCACCAGCCACAAACAACTGGTGAGAGCAGATGCAAGCTGGGCACGTACTTAAAACATCACACACACAACTCGTTTTTCCAAGAACACACGTCATTTACTCTAGGTAGCTGACTCCTAACAAAATTTAGTTGAATCCTCAGTTTTTGTAATTAAAAAAAGTTCATTAGAATAATACTTTGAACTGTATTCCAATTCTCTAAAAGGCAGCAGATGTTTTTTCCTCAGTGCTCATGTTCCTTCATTAGCTCCCTGTTCATTTTAGAATTGAATTTTAAGTTTTGTTGATGATCTATAAGGCCCTGAATAAACAAACTCCTGTGTACATGTCTAAACTAGGTCCAGGCTGGTCCACAGAGGAGATCAGGTCAAAATTTCAAAAAGGTGGGACTAAATACACAAGAAAGAAAACTATTAGTCAAGCCACAAGGAGAGCTAGAAAAACAATAAAACTGCTTGTTTTAAAAAAATAGTGAGGAAATTGCTCTTATCCAAAGCCGAGTATCACTCAAGTACCACAAAGACAGAAAAAAATGCTTCAAAGTTTTGGTAAAAAAAAAACACTCAAAATTATTTTCTTATTTTTTATTAGAAAGTAGACACATGATGCATTACCAGGACCCATTAAACCTTCAGAGTCTAAAGGTGAGGTGCACCTAACTCAAGGAAGTGTGAATATAAACACTTGAAGAAGCATGTTAAGGCCCTAAAACATATACCATATAAAAAAGTTGGTTTCAATTTCTTTTACTATTATTTTTACAAACATCCTGTCTCAATTTGCAGCATTTGGGAGGTTTCATCCTGATCTGAATCAGAATGTTAAATAAAGTGTGGCAGGTTAATTAGTTGGCCTGTTATCTATGTTGGTTCGAAAATGGGATTCCTGTTTCTATTTGTAGAAAAAGACCTGCATGACGTAAAGTGTCTCACCTGTTTGACTTTAAGAGGTTCTGCTAGGTTCTTGTAGAGCTGACTCCCCAAAAACTGTTTACTGCCTGGACTGAGTAAAACCACTAAGGGCATGCCTGAAAAGTTTTTAAAAACACACCTGAAAGAGCAGATGACAAGTGGAAAACATTGTGGATGCTCACCATTATCCACACTTTGACAATGCTTCATTGAGTACAAGGATTGTGGACCCACGTTCATGTCCATTTATGGGAAGCTTAGTTTCAGCTGACCCAAAATGTAGAATGAATAGAACCTCATGTGCATCAACAGAGCACTAATCAGTTTACCCATGCAGATGTGGAATCAGTGAAGTGACTTGACTCTTAATATCTCTACAGATTATTTACACTGACCTATGTGTTTGCCCCACAGTGGCATCAAAACTGGCATTTAGTTGTGTTATGGTCTCACAGTGTCTCATTTGTAGCGTCAGCATACCAAACATTACTCAATGACAGAAGAGTCTATCCCAGAATATTGAAATCACAGATGGGAACTTTGAAGCGTCAGGTGGAGGTGGTTTGATCATTTTCCTCTCCCCACCTACACATAAAATACACCAGCAAATTAAACAGATGTCAGTGAGAACAAAAAAAAAAGGCTTTTTGAAAACTCAGAGAAAAGCAACTGGAGTTTTGGAGAATAATCGAAGCCACAACCCCAAATCCAAAAAATGTTGACTATGTGTAATTGTAAATAAAAAAGAATGCAACATTTTTTTGTAAAAACACTTTTTTTTATGAACAATAGAACAGTAAACATATATACTTTAATGCTTTACTTGTAAAAAATTCAGCCTCTCTGAAATACTCTTTTTATACCAGTCCTTTAACTCAATGGTTTTCAAACATTTTAGCCTCTGGTCCACAAAATAAAAGTTTGAGAACCTTGTGACCCCAGATATAACTGGTTTACATAATATGCAAACTTTGCTAATAACTCTAAGAATGGACACAACTATATAAGTAAACGCAATAATTAGGGTGAAATTACCCCAATAACATTTTATTTGCATGTAAATTGATGTCATCATCTGGGGTCTCTCACTCGATGTCATGACCCACAGAGTGGTCCCAAACCCAACTTTAGTGAACCTCTGCTCTAACTGACCTGTCACCAATTAACCAATTAATATTGCAGATTACTTCTCTAGGTGTTTCTTTTTCAGACCACTTGTTTTACAGCCTTTTGTTCTCCCTGTCCCATCTTGTTTGAGCTGTGTTACAGCAATCAAATTCAAAGTTACAGGTTTCCCACCAAAAAACATGTAATTCTGTAGTTTCAACATTATGTGTTTACTGTGTTCCATTGTGAACAAAGTATGGGTTTAAATTATTTGCAAACTGTTTTTAATTACATTTTACACCACATCCTAACT
>JARVGW010220632.1:0-13127 GCA_031762495.1 Anablepsoides rubrolineatus | reverse complement strand
CAACTAAAACCACCTCAAGCGAGCGTATCAACTTTGATGTGAATCAGAGGAAGTTTTTTCGAATCAAGCCGTTTCCATCCAGCTTTTCTGATGCGATACTTCTTAATGTGGATCAAGAAACGTTGATGGAAACAATAAAGTTATTCTATTTTCCTCTCTCATTAAAACAGATTTGGTCTATTAAGTTTAATAAGCAATGATTAGACTTTTTAATTGTGTAATTAAGCCACTATTTTAGTCCTTTAAATTAATTATTTTATTTACATTTCCATAACTATAAAATTCACAATTTCCTCAGCTTTATTTTGAACCAGAGTTTGTAAAAATCGAGCAAGAAATAAGAAAGTTAAAAGAGTTTTTCATCAGGATGACGCCTCACAGTCCATTGACCTCCATTCATTCTGTTGAGGCTGTTCAATGCATCACAGAGCTCCAGTGTGTGCACGTCAATGTAGCAAGCAACCACGCCCAATCCAGACATATATATCAATGATCTTGCTAACCTGGTTAACGATGCGGGATAGTCTTGATTTCTGTTTCATTGTAATGAAACTATACCAGGTAGAAATACTGAAAATGAAGATGGATTCAATCAATGACCTGTAGACCAGTTCCAAAACATTTTAACTCATATGGAATGCTTTTAGTGTAAAGAGTCTGATGGGACCTGATAATTCTCTATATAAGTTCAATCTATTCACCTCATTAAAAAGGTTTCTTCAGTTCTGATTGTAGGCTCTAGGCCACAAGTTGCTTCATCCTGTGAACCGTTTGGGTTGAATTCTTCCTAAGGTGTGGATGCTTGGGAAAGTGCCTGGTAGACCCTGAGGCCTTCTCTGTATAATGTTGGTGTTTCATGATTAACAGAACCCTGGTACAGTCTGTTGTCCACACAGGACATGTGTCCATGAACTGCCCGCATCATGTTAAGGTCCTCCTGGGGTCAGCCAGTTCTGAGGAAACCAAGGCTGCAGGACTGAATGAACTGCTTTCTGTCAGCGATGTCAAGTATTTTAATACAAACATGTCTGATCGGTTGTGTCTGTGCAGGAGCCGTGCTGTACCGGATCCCTCTGACCTGGGGTCAGAATAAGCCTGCTCCATGCAGCACTGATGCTCTTATCCCTCACCTTGGCAATCGTCAGACATGTCAACTTGTACGGATTGGCCGTAAGTTATAAGGATTTTACGTCATTTTGCAGGTATACGGACGTATAGAGCAATCTCAGAGATTTTTTCAAGTCTTACAGATTCTTTCAAAACCTCTGTTTCAAATTTATCCAACATGTCAGAGTCTGTAGGATGATTTAAAAAGCAATAAATAACATCAAATAGCCATCATCCAACCTGTTCTGCCGCTAAATAAGTGTAGAAGTAGGAGCATTCTGCTGCTCACTGTTGCTGCCTGCATTTCTGGCATCAATGAGAAACTCTTCTTTGTTCTGTGAGTGCTGCCTGCGTGACTTTTGTCAAGTTTTAGGATCCAAGCGGCAGGCTTTTTCCCTGATGAGTGTCTTTGTTCCACAGGAAAGCAAACAGCAGTGGAGTTCAGCCTTACAACAACCTCCCTCCTGAGGCTGTGCTAGCAAACACGTTAGGAGTTTTGATTGTAGCCTGTTAGCTGGAGCTTAGATGTAGTTAAACATTCAATAATCCTTCTTTATCTCCTGTGTTTCACAGCCATTACTTCAAGAAGAAAATAAGTGAACAGACAAACGTCCACCTGTTTGCTGTGAAATCTCCTCAGGTTACAAGAAGCCACAAGAATGTTGCCTTTAAACATTAAAGTAGCTGTCTGACATGTAAATATTTATTTTAAATCATATGTAAGGTTGCTTTCTTTCACCCAGTAAAATAAGGTTTCATCAAAACTCACATTTTTCATTCAGACACCTTTCCACAAAAAAAAGAAAAAAAGCACAACTCTCTCTGAAATATCTTGAGCATGCAAGGGTTTCAGGGCTGACCTTGTTTATTCCATGTTTAACACAAGTCGGACTTGATTCTGTTGAATATTTTATAAAATGAAACAAAATGATGAGCAACAAATGATGGTTTAATATTTTGCAGCAGTCACTGAACAACAAGCAACACGTGTTTTAGCTGCTATGATCAGTAAATGTGCCATTATCACAGCTCACAGCAGAAGTAATTAAATCATGTTATTCCCAGTTAATTCTCATTTTTGTTCTCATGGACAGAAACACTGACCTCTTTTTTAAAACAGAGAACTGAAAGAGTTAACAAGGTTTTTCAAATAACAAACAGAAATAAAATAAAAAACAACTAAATAAATGAAACCTGAAGCCTCATTTTACACACCAGCAGTGTTCTGATGACTGTCTAGGCCACTGATGGCACTGGGTGAGATTTCGGCCAGCCATCTTGAGAAGACCTTTGTCTCCCTGTGTTCATCAGTGGGGAGACAAGACTTTTGACAGCATCATGTTGTTTGCTTTTACTCACCACATTTTCTCCTAAAGCCACACAGATATATCCACCTTTTAGTCCAACGTTATGACACTGGTAATTGTTTTTTTTATTTTCTCCCTTTCTTTATGTTGTATTGATGACTAAACCTGTTTCCCACACCTTATTTTAGTTCCTCTGAGGGGGTGCAGAGTATTCTTGAGGAGGACAGCTGTGATCTGTCTTCTCAGTCCATCTCAGACCCCTAGTGGCAACTCTGAACCATTTAAAAGTCCTCTGAAGCAGTCTTAACTTTTGAGAGTTTTGATAATGTGCTTTTACACTGGTAAAAGGTTTACACAAGTCTGGGATTAGGAGGAAATCTAAGAAATTTTCAGCACTTAAAGTCTAAAAATCCACTCTCAGAGGCTTGTTAAATACAGGCCCTGATCTTTAGATGAATTTCTTCTTCTCTCAGACTGTTTTTACTTGGTTCAATAATGTTTTGTAAAACTTTTATACTAATTAAAAATGTGCCAAACATTAAATAAAAAACAAAATTTATTTCGAGTTACGTCACCATAGAAAACAGTTTAATGAAGGCTTCTGCAACCTTTTTTTTTAAAACTGCAAATCCTTTTTATAACCGAGGCACAAATACTGTTTTACAGTCTAAATAAAAGGTGAAATGATCATTTAAACACTTATTGGAATCCTTTTCATAAGTATAAAGTGTGCAACATGTACATTTTGCTTTGATAAATAAAAACAGTCATCAAAATAAAGGCTTGAATCATGAATGAATCCTGCTTTGTTTTGTTTTTATTCACTAACAACGATGATCGCAGAAAATGTTGTATTCTGATCTTTTTCAGCACAAAGTTTTGTTTTTATTCACAAGGAAATTCAAGAACATCATCAAACTGTTCAAGTTCTATGTTTTTATTTCTCTAACTTAAATAGACACTTTTAGTTTCACTACAGCGAGGGGAAACAATGATAAACAAGATTTTGTTGTTTAGGAACCTGACTGTGGTAAAAAGATTAATAACAGAGAGAAAAGTGTAAATAGTAAAAGAAATAGATTTTTATAAAACCTATAATTTATTGAAGAAATGCATGATATCCATGACCTTTTATTGAAAACCTTTAAACTCAGATCATGTTGAGAACTGACAAACTTAAGTCTGTCTTGGTCAATTAGAGGCGTTCCACACGTCCCACTGGTAGGAGGCCCAGGGGAAGACCCCGGGGTCTCTGGAGGGATTATGTATCCTCTCTGGCCTGGGAACGCCTCAGGGTCCTCCAGAACGAGCTGGAAAGTGTCGCTGGGGAGAGGGATGTCTGGGTTTCTCTCCTGGACCTGTTGCCTTCGAGAGCCGACTACGGATAAGCAGAAGAAGATAAAGATGGAGAAGAAAAGATGTTTTTATGAGCCCTATAACTGACAAAATACTATAATTAACCAAAAACCATAGACACATGGCCACACAACGAGATATTTATTATTATCATTAAAAACCCTTAGCATAAAGTAGTATATACAAGTATCCATTAAGTATACTAATTTTTACTTAAAATAAAAAAGTATACCTCCAATTTACTTTTTATGTACTTATCTGAGATATACTTAACCAAGTTTATCTTACACTATACTTGGCTTGTACTAAAAGTTTAAGTATATTTAGTTTATACTAATGTTTAAACTTTAATAGCAGCTACATTTTTCCACACAGTTTATTTGTAGTATATTTCAAGATTAAACTAAAACAATACTTAGATTACCTCCAGTATACTTCTGAGTATACTTTCATAAACTTTTTGTGGGCCAATTATTAGTCCTATAAGTATACTTGTTAGTAAACTGCTAGTACACTAATATCAGTATACATGGTAAATAAAAGTACACTTGGGGAAATACACTTTTATATACTTCAGTATACTTAATGACATGTACTTATACTTCTTTTTGGTAAGTTTATAAACTTAAAAAGACATAACAGTATACCTAGTATACTTTTATTAATTAAAAACGTTCCAATTTATTACAAACAAGTTTTAAATCAATATACTTTCTAGTACACTACAAGTACATGGCTATACTTGATAAACTTATACTCAAGTATACTTATGAAAATGAACTTCAAGTATACTACTTTTTGCTAAAGAATTTTTTTTTTAAATCTTGTTATGTGGCCCTAATGCTTCGTAGTAACTTCAGTGGTTTGCTTTACTCACATCTCTTGTGTAAAAAGCAGCACATGTTTCTGACCCGCTGTTCCAATCTCATTTACATGTGCTTAGCAGTTGGATATGATCATCATTCCTAATAAATTATTTAAATAAAACATTCGCAGGTAAAACCTTCATTAATTAATTGTTGCTTGATGAGTCGATACAGGTAAAGCTTGATGCTTAACCCTTTAAGTACCAAGGCCTAAAATGACGATTTGGACTACTTTTGTTATTATGGCTGTAAAATTGCCAGGGAATGCCTTAAGTCTGAGAGCTTTTGTTCCTTTGCTCAGGAGTGATTTAACTTGACTTTTCAACATTTGGTTAATGATTATTGCACATCAAAAGGAAATTTCAGCAGTTTAAAAGAAGAAACATATAAAAACGAAAAATGTTTTTCAAGGTTAATTGACAAAAACACTCTCTGATTGTCAATGAAGTTTTGATCTGGTATTTGAAATGTGAACCTTTACATGTTCAAAATATTTGCCAGTCATTTTCTGAGTCTAGGACTCTGTGTGTGCAAAATACAGAGCAAAAGATAACAATTCACATAGGCGAAAATTAGGCCAAATAAAAGTGCAAAAATGAAACAATAAAAACATTCTGAGGTCACATTGATTTTGAACATTAACTTTTGATTTGACACTTAAAACATGAATCTTAAACATGAAAACAGTACAAAAGAGAAAAAAGTGCATTCTGAACATTTAAAGTCATCTATAAATATTAAAATTTAGAAAATTTAGAAGCTAAACTTCTAATTCTGACAAAAACTGCAACATGACAACAATACTGTAACAATAATTAGAACTTCATAAAATCTAGGGGGAGTTGGTACATCACCTGGGTCATCCTGTGTTTTCCAGGGCTGATGTGATGGTGAGGGATGAGCAGTGCGGTTGCATCTCCGTCTTCCTTGTGGTGGGATGCTGGGACCACTCAAGGATGGGTCATCATCATCATCATCAGAGAGAACACTGATTACAGAAAAAAATACCACACTCAAAATAATGTAGTGTAACTTGCATTTTTACAACCCCCCCCCAAAAAAAAAAATTGAAATAAATAAATTAATTAATATAGTTTGTTTGCACCGTGCTATGTTCTGCTCCATCATTTCAATGGTTAGCATTAGCATTAGCTCAATGCATAAAAATCCCCCTTGCAAAGCACGCCCAGGTCACGTGACGCCCAATCCAGTAATATATATCAATGAGCAAGATCACTGGTTTAGTACAAAACCACTCACATTACAGAGGACCAGTCACATTCCCTTCACCATCTTTTTCAGCTTCTCCCTTCTGACAGGCGTTATAAAGTTCCCTAGGCCAGGAAAAACATCTAAAAATTATAATTTGTCCCTTCTGCAATTACTCTACTACACAAGGCTGCATAGTTACATCACACCCCATTTTAGGACTGTTTTAAATTTAGTTGTTTTGTGTGGATATGGGTTTTATTATAGCACTCATTGATGTTTTGCTCTTTTACTTATTTTTGAATGAATGAATGTATTTATGTATTGTATATATGTATACAACAACTTAGATGCTAACAATAACAAACAGCAGATGTTAAGTATTTCTTTTTAGCATAAATACAAGTTGTGAACAGAAACAGCTCATTATTAAAATATCTAACTATTAGCTAAATGCAGCACAAGAGGCTTGAAGCTACATTAGCCTCTCGGTAGCTAAGCTAAGCTAAGCTGCATCCTGACGTCACGTGACTGACGCACCTGAACGTGAGCCGCCCGACGTTCTGACGGCGTAAAGTTCCTATGTCTGCATCATAGCAACACAGATTTTTAGCATTTTATGAATTTAGTTTGTTATGCATGTTTCTTAGAGGTGCTTTCTGCTTAATTCAGCTATTTTAGCGTTTAGCTTTGAGCTTTTTTCATGTTATTTCAGCTATAATTTTGCTCATTTTTACTGATTTTCTGCATTTTTTTTGCTTCTTCCAGCTATTCAAGTTTAATTTATAATAATAATTTTGCTATTAAACATGTTAAATGCTAAATTTCAGCAGCTTTCAGCTAAAGCTTACAGCAAGAGGCATTCACACTTGCATTTTCGCAGGAAATGCAATTTCTCTAGTTGCTAATTGCTATGTTCAATTAGCCGTGGCAGCCATCCTTATAAAAAAAAGTGTTTCCTAAAAGGTTTCTGTGCAACAAAAATGATTTTCTGCATTAAAAAGTGAAGACATTGTGTAACAAAAGTCAAGATTTCAAACAGCTTTATCATCTATAACAAATCTAATGAAAGCAGTGAGCACTGAGAGTAAAGCTTGAAGACTCAGAGTGAGACTGAGGGCATGTGAGGGCCTTTGGAGGGTTGAAATGGAGGACATGATTGGCTTAAGCCGGTGCAGAAGGCTTGTTTACTCTGACGATGTGCTGCAATTTCCTGCCCTGTGATCATCTATTCCATACGAGCAGTGGATGTGCAGAGCGTGCAGTCACATGACCGGCTGGGCTTCATGCTGGCTGTGCAGACAAACCAGGCGGAGCGGGGACAAAGCTGGCAGGCCAACACACGGATTAGCTGCAGCAGTGAGGAAAGCACACGGGTGCTGCTGTGGTTTAATGGCAGGTTTCTTCCTCGCTTACACGTGGTAGGGGTGTGTTTTGGTAATTAGAGTTACGAATGCATTTTAGTTTTTAAGTTTGTTAAATGCAGAACAAAGTACAGGACTGCACTTCTTCTTGATCTTCTTTTTCTCCTTATCATTGTCTGTTAACTCTACTACCACACAGTTTAAAATACTGTAAACCCTTACAAAGCAGGCATACAGGCAATAAAATAGAAACACATGGAAACAAACATGTATTATTACATATAAATGTATATTAGTAGGTTCAAAAATATATAATATTGATCCAGATCAGATGAAGTTTTGTCCTGCCTCTTGTTAAATTTCAGAATAAATAAATTATAGATGTAGGCTACATTCAGTAAATGCCAGAGGTGTATAAAGTACTTGAAATAATTAACTAAGTAAAAGTAAAACAGAAAATGACTTTTGTGAAAATTAATAAGAAAACTAGTCAAGTAAAAATCTGAAAACTGCTCACAATAAAGTAAAAGTATTTTTACACGCACTGAAAATGTTGAATTTATTTCACCTTACTGGTTCCACTGAACCAAAGTGAGTAAATTGAGCAATTTACATGTTTTATTTTAAAGAAAACGTGTAAACCTCTTTACACAACTTGGTTTAGTGGAACCAGTTGACAGAACTTAGTAATTATTATTAGTAGTAAAGTAAATTCAACACTTCATTTTTTAGAGTGCATAAACAACTCTTTTCATGATGAGTTTGAATCATATTTAAATTTATAACGAGGAACTAGGTGTTAAATTTTCAAGTATAGAAGGAAAAGTATCATTTTTAGATTTTGAATGATGAAATATAACTTGGTAAAATTACAAATTCTCAAAATATTAAGTGCTTTAACAAAGTAAATGGGTTTACTTCAGGGGTTTCCACAATGAGTTCTCCTCTAAATCTCTACTTGTGTCCATAATCTCCTATGTTTCCTTTTACTTGTACTCTTTTCTTTATTCACAGTATTTTATTTTAGGCAGAGCAGATTTCCCCCCAAATCGTTTTAAATGGCACAGCTATTCTACAATTTTGTTTTAAACTCTGCAACCTCTCCTGCATTTACACAAAATTATTTCAGAATGCATTGCTTGTCCAACATTTACAGTGAATCATTTTAGGTGCAGCTATTATAGAATTTAAGGTAATTAATGTGTCTGCCCATGCAGGGGCTTCTCTCTGCCAGCCCACACAAAGAAACAGGCCTGAAAAAACAAATCTGTTCATGACAAGAACGAGCCCGGCTGTCACTAACAGATCATTTAAATATATTTATTCTGGACATTTGCAAAAATAAAAAAAAGTTCTTTAGGTGGAGTTCTAATAGAAGACTGGTTTAATATAATTATTTTAAATCAGTGGCCTCCTATTCACAAACCACACAATGAAAGGGCCCTGCTGCCCCTCTGCAGCACCCTTTAATGCACGCTCACACACACGCTCACACACACTCACACACACTCACAAACCTCCAGTCACACAGCTGGGATCGTCTGGATAATGGACTAATTAAGGACAGACCGTGAGGCAGCCAAACACAGCAGAGCAAACAGAACAGCACCAAGATCAGACGCTACAAAATATACAAGCTTTGTTTTGTCACCTCCAGATACTGAGATAAAATCTGAGTCACTACATCACATATACTCTGAGCACAAACAGGCTGTGAGATCCCTGCTTGCATAGTGTCCAATTCAGGATTTGTCTTTAGCTCTGACATTTCTCAACTTAAGGTCTTATATGAGGTCTTTATTTATTTATTTTAAACACAGTTAACATCGTAGAAAGATGGCTACAACAGAGATTTATCGGCTCTTTAAACCCTGAACCATCATTATGTTGCTTCAACACTGAATAAAACTCAAAAGATGCTCAAATTAAAGCTGCAGTCTGTGCTGCACACAACATCTCTGTTAGCATCACTTTTATTCATAAAGAGTTAAAAAAAAACTATGCAAGCAGAGATTTATACTAAATCCCGATGTTGTGTTTGTTATGAAAGAGAAGCTCACTTTCTGAAGATTTCCTCATTTCTCCTCTCTAACCATCCGTCACTCCTTCACTCATTACTGCTCAGGTTTCTGGTTAAGCCTCTTACTGCTCCAGATGTTTCCAGTTCAAGTTTTGGGGAAGCGATCCCAGAAGCCAATCGCTTTAATTAAGCTGAAGTGTCGCCGATCGTTTGGAAAGAGGGGAAGGGGAGACCCTCGGTGCTTTTGGACACTGCGTGAGCTTAAATGTGCACCCCTGTCATTTGTCAACACCTTGATGGTTTAATCCGTCCCGCCTTGTGCAAGCATTAAAAGATTAGAAGCGCTCTTCACGGCTTCTTGCACACAACATAAGGACCTGTTTCTCTTGGACGATTCGCTGAAGAAACGGTTTATTGTTTTATTGTTTACTGAGGTTTATAACATCTTCTAACAAGCTAAACCAACCAGGTCTCTTCTAGAACATAATTATTTCCACATGGTGAAAACAGAAGCCAAAAGATAAATCGTTTTTATGTTGCCCATTCATGCGAGAAGAGTTTTTAGTAGTAGTAGAAAAACTCTTATTGTGAAATTAAAATGTTTAGGTCAAAAATCTAATTTTACCAAAAATGATTGTGTTTATTTTGATTAAAAAAGGTTCACTTTGAAAGCAGTTAAGCTGGAAAGTTAGTAATCCTACTTTAAATGACCTTTTTTTGTTCCAATGATCATAGTCAGTGGTGGGCAGAATTAATCTAAATATTAGCTGCACTAAAGCACGAACTCACTGAAAATTTTAGCAAAAGCTAATTCTAAAGCACTAAGATAACCCAGTTGAGACATGAAACATTCTTCAGTCAACATGAGACAATATTTACTGTGTGCAGAACGTTGTCACTTAGTGCTCTTGCCGAGCCAAATGGAAGTCACCTGCAGGCCACATTTGGCCCGCGGGCCTTGAGTTTGACATGTGACCTTGTAGATACACACATATGAACAAAATGTGTGACAACTTTCACCCTCAACTGTGAACAATAATGTTGATCAATAACATTTATAGACCTCAGTTAGTGCTTCTAAATTTAGCCCATAAATTTAGCAAGTGCTAATCCACTAATGAATTAAAAAAATAGCAAAAGCCCTAAAGCACTAATCAAGAAATAAGTTCCCCACAACTGATCATAAAGTGCTTTTTAATCTTATTTAATATTGTATATACTTAGCACAAAAAGTAAGGAAATTAGATATATTTATTGTAATAATATAAACCTCATGGCTGGCAGCACCTGGAGGTACCAGAAGCTCAAAAGTGTCAATAACAACAAGAAATTAAGCTGCTTGTTAGTGAAGATTTGATAAATTTTTCATGTGCACAACCCACATACTCAGCTCTACTGCTCATCCCACAGATGCATGTTCCTTACTAATGTGGCACCATTTAAAAAGGAAACTAACAGGCTTTTCAACAAAAAGCATTACAACAAAGAAATAAACTACCAATTGCAAATTCCCTTTACCTTTTATGCTATATAATTAGATGTAGATATTCAGATTTTTTTGTCAAACAAAGACACAGTAAAACCTCTTTTACAAAAACAGAAAGAAGCTTTTTGTTTTGTTGGCTTTAATATAACTGCTTCTTTTGGCAGCATCTTGCTAAAATGATCCCAACCTTAGTGAAAGACTTTGGCAACACACAAACTGGGGTTTCTGAAAATCAACAGAGTAACATTTTAAATGACAGAGAGTTGGATTCATCAGAACAAATGTCAGGAATTAGCAGAACAACTGCCCAAAACTAGTCATTTCCTTTCATTAACTTCATTTGCCTTTTTGTTTTTCCAGTAGAGAAGAGACGAAGGAAGTTTCTGTCAGGATGTTTCTGATTGGTGGAATAATAAGACCTGTTGCAGCCTGTTTATATCTCTCCTGCTTTTAAATTAGCTGACAAATATGATGTGATTGAGACTTCTGAGTAAAAATAAAATCTATCAGCAGCAGGCTGTAGTTCAAAGCTATAAAACGTGAGCATTAACGAGGGGATTTGATCATGTTTGAGCTGCAGGTAGTCCCTGCTTCCAGTATTTATGTGCAGCAAAGTGAGGTCAGCTGAATACAGCGTGTATTTCCTGCAGGCAGGGTGTGTGTGAGTGTGTGTTGTCGTTACTACAAGGTCCAGGTACAGAGGTGACATCTAATAGGCTCTTTCAGCACCTTGGCTGGCCGGCGTGCTGCAGTGATCTTTCAGCGGCTGGACGCCCTGCTTACACCTCTCCACTCACTGCAGTCCTTCAATTAGCAGTTTATTATTGCAGGGGTCCTCCGCTTCGGCCCCTCCGGGTGCTGATAGCTACGTGCCAATACAACAACTGACAGTGTGTGAATTGTGTGTGTGCGAGAGAGAGAGAGAGAGAGTGTGGAAAAGATGGAGCGACTGAGTGCAGAGTGACAAGTTTCACCAGAACTCTTTGGCGTTTTAGACAAGATGTGCAGCAAACTGACCAAACATGTTTAATTCAATAAAACACTCCTATATGTGTGTGGTTATTTAAATTATTAGGTCTCCAGGACTGGAGCCAGGTAAGTACTGGACTCTGCTAAAATCTGAAAAGCTCCAGTTTATTTTACAGATGAGGAAAAACTTTGATCAAACCAAGAAAGAAGAATTAGACTCACAGTTGCTAAGCTAATAATATATATTAGAGGTGCAACAATGTAGCCTATCTGTATCAAACCATTCAATCCAGTGCTTTAGATTCAATACACATGGAATAATACAGATTTTAAATCTATTTTATCAACTTGTCTTCTGAAGATGCTCTGTGTTGAAGGATCAGTGGATCTGTGTTCAACTACTCCACCTAGGCTGCATTGTGGAGCACAGATCCACTGAGAAACTTGCTGTTTTTAATTTAAAGTGCCTGTGACATCAAATCTTTGTGATAAATGTGATTGCGCTTTTGGAAAGATAACATTAATATCATGCTGCAAAAGCAATTTCACACCACTGAGATGAACAGTTGTTCAAATGTTTGCATGTGAAGTAACAGGAAGTGATGTCAAAGGGGAATGTCTGCATGATGCTACAACGACTAACAACACAGACAGCAGGGAATTTTCTGATGTTTCTTTCAATTATTTTAGTCCTTATAAGAGAGAAATGTAGAAAAGTCAGAGTTTAAAAAATATTGTTTTAATAAACAGAGACCAGAGAGTTTTCTTTCTTAAAGAGTTCCCCTTTGATGTCACTTCGTGTTTCACTTTAGATGAGCCAAGTTCAAAGGAAAATATGTAACAAAATGGGTTAAATCCTGTGTTTTATGCCAATTTTCATGAATATGAAATATTTTTTTTCACTTTTTGTATTTGAAGGATAGGCATGTAACAGGCACTTTAAAAACTGTGCTTTTGAGGTTAAACAAATGTTCATCATTTATTTTAGTAAATTAAAGTTAAGAAGGGCATGGAAATGTCTTTTTTATATTGAAAATATACCAAACTGTGAGACTAAAGTATTGAACTGAACCGAATTGTGAATTCTCTGTATCGTTGTACCCCTAATACATACATATCTATCTAGATAGATAGATATGTATGTTTGTATTTTTGCCTTAAACTAAGTCTGACACCAGCAGTGTTTATCATTTTACAATCTACTTAACTTTTATTATAAGTCTTGAATATTGTCTTGAATAATGTTTATTGTTTATTCAACTTATTTCACTAATCAAAACAAAACAAAACAACATATATAAAATAAAAATAAAAAGTGAATCGTGTCATGAATGCAACATTTGCAGTGTGAAGAAAAAATCTTATCGTATCTACTCCTTGTTTAAAAAAAATACTTTGACAAACAAACCGAAGCTTCAACAATCTCCAAATATACAAAACGTA
>JARVGW010220596.1:0-13133 GCA_031762495.1 Anablepsoides rubrolineatus | reverse complement strand
CATTCCGGGCAGACGAAAGTGCGCTGATTATAACAGTATGTATTTTTTACGAAGCTTCGAGGCAGATAAATTTGCCTCGAAGATTTTTTGTAATCGAATTACTTGAATAATTTGAGGAATCATTTCAGCCCTAGATCAAATAATTATCTGAGATGCTTGATTAGTTCAGTGTTTATATCTGAACCTGCCTCTGACCGGGTTATTCTGGAGAAGCATTTTAGTTTTGAATGAAACAACAAGCTGGAAAAAGAGTATCGACTGAGAAACTTTAGGATCGATACGCTTCGCGATGGCTGGACATCCTTCACCCCCACCTCACTGATGAAGAAAAAGTTGGTTGGAATATGACATGAGCGTTCAGACTGCAGTCGCTTTGAAAACATCAGATATGTTTTTGATTTAGAACCTCATACTGAAATGACCTGGGTCAGATTTGAAAAAAATCGGATTTGTCGCTTTCAGACTGTCATACAAAAATCACATATGGGTCACATGGGGTAAAACAAATCTGATTTGGGTCGCATTTGCCTGCAGTGTGAAGTTAACGCAGCCCACACTTGCCAACACTCGCCCATACGAGCGTGACAGTCAATCCATCTGATCAGTATCGGTGATAGGCATGATAAAACTGATCGGAGCATCCCTAATTTATTTCTTTAATTATTGTTCAGTCACTTCATAATTACATCCTTTTGGGGTTAATAAATATTGTTACAATGAAAATGTGTAATTCTGGGAAACAAAATGGAAAAAATGGAATTTAGAAGAATAAAAAATAGAAAAAAAAACGAATTTGTGAAAAAATAAAACAGATTTTATAGGGCCCTAAATTTTTATTTTTATGTGTGCAGAAACACTGAAACCGTCACCTGTTGTCCTCCTGCTTCTGTCACAATCTTTGATTTACTGCGACGACAAAAAAAACTCTCACATGGGTGTGGTTCATTGTCAATATCAAAGGTAGGTACTTTTGGGAGCAGAACGTCGAGCAATGTAAACCAACGTCTCAACAGATCACTGAAAAACTTTCACATTGAGACAGTAGGATGAGATGTAGGGTTGGACGACATTGTCAAAAAAACGTCGTCCAATTAATCAGGATTTATTGTAGTATTTAGCCGATATCAGTTAATATGACGATTAATCCCCTGGGGTCTCTGGACGCCTGCATGTCCTAGTCACATCCATCCATCAATCCATTTTCTGCCGCTTATCCGGAATCGGGTCACGGGGGCAGCAGCCTAAGCAGAGAGACCCAGACTTCCCTCTCTCCAGCCACTTGGGCCGGCTCATCTGGGGGAATCCCAAGGCGTTCCCAGGCCAGCCGAGAAACATAGTCCCTCCAGCCTGTCCTGGTTCTTCCTCTGGGCCTCCTCCCAGTCACATCACCAATTTAAATTACTCTAGTGGGAAAGATTTGCTCTCTGTAAAAATCTGTTCTCAATTGTGTCAAAAGTACAAACTCTAGGCTATACATCAGTTTTTAAATTGTGTTGATAGGCCAAGTAAAACTGGAGTTATGATAAGTAAATTACAGAATGTTTTTTAATGTTTATCATATTTGAAGTGTAGGAGCACAGAGTAGACTGACCAGGCCAATCTCCAGTCTGCCTGCCTGGTGGCATTAATCATATTACAGGGCATATACAGAAATTCTGAAGTTAATACCTTTTTTCCCAATATTTAATACCAACACGACTTCAAGTTGCAACTGTAGCGGCAACCGCTCCAACCTGTTATTAAAGTTACTGGATACATAGTTACTTATTTGCCTTAATAAAACACTGACCTACAATTATTTGTTATTTAACCCTAAATTCAAGACAACGTTTTTTATTATATTTATTGTTGTCCCAGGAACTCAGAACCAAAATACCCTGATGTCACACAACCATCCTCTAAATAACATCTGTGTATGTCCATCTGTTTTTTAAACATATTAAAACTTTAGTTGAACGTGAGAACGAACGGTCCAGCTATGTTATCACCCCACCACCACACAGTTTTACCCTCACAATCACCATCTTTTATCTGTATACATTAACAATACCAGCATATGACTGTAAAGGATTCATCAATCAGCTTCTTTAAAAAAATTTCAGTTTTCAATTTTTTTCACACTTCGCAGAAGGTTACCTGTAATAACTTTCAAATATCACCGTTTAAATTTATCAAAACTGCAAAGTCACCCTTCCTGTGTCAACTTTTATCATCAAGCATCAACATGCATAAGATGAAGGATTCTCATGTTTAAAAAATCCCAATTTATAAACTTTCTTGTAGCTAAAAATACTGCTCCTGTCCAGCTAACTTTAGCTAAAGCTAGCATCCACTGACACACAGCTCCTCTCAGGTGGTGGAGGAGTCTGTAATCCTTCTGTCGGTTTATCTTTTCTGACAGCTGATTTTTAAATATCTTCCTGCTTTGATATTGTCTCCTGTTCTTTTTTAGACTTGTCCTGACAAATATATTTTATTTAAAACACTGCTCCAACTTCTGCTACTACACTTAAGTCCTGCGCCCAACACTATTTCTGATTGGCCAGTAGGCCTGTCTACTGTGAAAGCTGCATATCAGATAGGGTCAGACAAATGTTTGTTAAATCTGTTTTCTACGCAGCACATCAGATTTAGTTGTTTAAAAAATAATACTTCGTCAGATGGCATTTATTTAATACTTTTTAATGGCTTTATTTTTGCTTATTTGATTTACTACCTTAATACTTTTTACAACCCCGTGGATACCCTGTATTAATCGTCATGTTAAAAAATAAGCAGTGTTCCTTACCCTTTACCTGTTAAGATCTAACACCAGGTAATAATGACATGTGAATGTTTGATTGAGACATACAAAACCATCCCGACACAGCTGTGGACTGAGTAGCTCTTTTATATCTGTCTTGAACAGACATCAGCCAAAACAGTGACCCAAACCCAGAAACACATGAAGTAAAACTCTCCACATCTTGACTCCACCTCATAACATATGTTAAAGGGGCAGGCTATCTCTATAGGAGTCAAGATGTCAGACATTGTTCCTCACGGTAATGTTTAATCAGGGTTCTTATATGTGTTGTTTTAAATCAGACATGTATCTAACTAAAAGCCTCCTGAGTCTGTGAAACCCTGATCAAGAGTCTCACAACCCAGTCTGCACATAAAATCATCAATTCAATCAGAAATAACCACATTATAAGAATATATTACTGTGTTCACCTAATAAAAGACTATTCAATGTGTAATGTCTTTAAAATTCAGTAATAAACAATCCCAATAAATTTCTTCAGTCAAGTGCCAAAAAATAATCAGTTAAGTTTTTCTGATAATTAACTGCACACAATACAATTTAGCCAAACCCTACTTTGATGAAACATCTGTTTGGAGCAGATTTGACAATAGAAACATCCATTTCTATCCACTCAGTGGGGCTTTATGGAAAAAAGCTGATGTTTGATGGAATTTAGCACAGCTGAAATATTGGAACCCTTTAAGATTTCTTCAGAAAGATTCTAGTTTTTAATCATTTCTTGCTTTATTAAAGCATGGTTCATCCAACTATATAAACTACATAGTGATAGAAACTATTTTAAATGACTGAAAGTGGAGGTGAGGAGGAAGTAGCAGCTGTTCAGTAGGGTTAGGGTGAAAACGGTTTTACTCTGATGTGTTGAGCAAAAGGTTGTGTTTCTTTTACATCAGATTCTAAGCTCAGGATTTAATTGGAAGTCAGATCATGAAAGTTTCAGTAATTGGTTTTTAATTGCTCCCCTTCCATCTGAATTAATAAACTAGTGAAACACCTAAAAAATCCAACAACTACTGTTCAGTTGTTACCATATACAACCATATCGCAGCTTGTTGAGAAGGAAACGTGAAAACTGAACAAGAACCAGGTTTGTTCTTGTTCGAACACTTCATCATTCTCCAGAAACTTGAGCGTAAATTTCCTGGGAATTGTAAAAACTTCAGCTACAGTACAAAAGCAGGAATATCAACATTTCCACCACACCCACTTCAAATTTCGACCAATCACACAATAGTTGTCGGACACTACAAGAGACAAAAGTTCTGCCTAGATGATCCGATAAGAATAAGCTAAAATAAAAATACTAAATCATAGAGAATATTTACCTGCAACTCTGTTTAATACTTTACGTCACATCATAACAGGACTGTTGCATTCAGACTTGTGTTATTTAAAGGTGCTCATTAAAACCTATAAGGTAACCTGAGCTGCATCAAATGATGCACAAAGTGTACCGCAGTAGTTTCACAGATATACACATGCAGGTACGCACTCCATGTAAAACAACGTGGAAGCTCGAGTCACATGACTGACCTCCATTGCTGCCTGTAGTCTGCAGAGGTAAACAAATATGGAGGAACCGGACGAGCGTAGAATCTCTGAGAAGATATTTAGGTGGAAATATAAAAGAATGTGCTGCTAAACGCATAATAGAAAGAGATCAAGAAAGATCACGATCAAGAATAAATATCAAAGAGCAGAAAGTTTACTTGCTATCTTTTCATCTACATACTTAACTAATTTAAACTTAAATATGTATCAGCACCACAAACTGCCTGAATACTTTACTCCAAACTTTTTTTTAAATTGACGTTAACGTTGTTGACCTATTTTCAGTCACATCAAGCTCTATCTGTAGGTAAACAAACACATGTGGTAGTTAGGGTCCAGTCACAAATTTGGCTTACACACTACAGATTTTAGTTTATGACAAAAGTTAATCACAACGTGTGGATTTTGTTTATGAAATAGTTTTGATCAGTCTTCACGACATGGCAGCGCATTTTGATTGCAGCATGTCAAAACTGAAAAACTTCTCTAAACTCCGTTTGTGCAGCCCTCTTTTATTCAAAGCTGTTTTAGTTTGAGGAAGTCACATCCCGAACAAAACACGGGAACAAAGAGTAGAAGAGGAAATCTTCAAGAAGACAAACGCAGATAAAATAATAATAAAATAAACAGGAGAAAGCTCGCACCCAGCCTGATCTGATCAAAGTCCAGCAGGTCTGACGATCCCTGCTGCACATCCATGTGCCAACACATGGAGAACAGAAATAATAAAAACAGTTCTGCAACAGGTCCAACAGGGCCATTTGGCACAAAAACATCAGTCGTTTTTATAAACAGGCCTGAAACTTCCAGCTGATAATCTGCCTCAACAACACGAAACTACTGACAGCCAACAGCAACAAGTTTATTACAGGTTTCAATTTGGAACAAAAACCTTCAGATTATTTAAAGTTAAACCTTGTGTCTACAGCAACCTTTGTTCTGATTATTTGACCTACAGTAAATACACTTTCTCTGGTCAAAATACAGAGTAAAATAAAATCAGCTGACAATAAAGTCATATCATAAATACATACACTTATCACCTGCCATCAGCCGTTCCTGTTTTAACTTCAGGAACAACTTAAAGGTGGCAAATATCTGTTTTGGTCAAACCTTGAAAATAGCATCTCCCCCTCAGAAGATGTGTTGTGAATGACTCTCAGGTACCAACAGCCCAGAGTTTAACTCAGCTTCTGTAAAGACATCTGAGCTGTAGACAGTTTGGTGTTAGTTAGCCATCTTGTCTGAGCTTCATGCAGTTTTTCCCTTGAGAACTATTCCACCTGTTTTATCACCTGTTTCCACTATAAAACATTTGCTTTGATTTTTCTCACAGTCATATTCAGAGAAATCCCAAAGTAAACTTTGCTGCTTTCTCCCAACCTTTGTTGTCATCATTTAGCAGGTGATGCTGAGCAGCAGACTGTAAACATGTGTTGTTACAGACCACAGCTAATGTGAAACTACTCGATTTGAAATGAATAGATGGATAAATAAATAACGATTTGTTTAATCAGTTCACACGGCTCAAAAAAAATCGACAAACACTAAAACTAATATATTATATCTATAATTTCGGTTAGTTGTAGTTAGTTTTGAAAAAAGATTATACAGTTTTAGTTAGTTATTGTTTTTTTCTTTTTCATTTTATTAGTCTTTATTTTAGTTAACTAAAATGGTTTTTTTTTTCAATTCAGTTTTGGTTATTTAGTTAGTTTTAGTTAACTATAATAACCCTGTAACAGACACTAAAGTATTGCTCAGTGTATGTGTTAAGTACTCATTCAAGTTGAATATGTAAAATTATTTGTTTTGGGTATTTCTGTTAGCTCAGGCGGCCATCTTGAACTGAGCTAACTCTAGCTGAGCAGCAGGAACACGTACAATTATTATTTACTGGGTTTAAAAATTAAAATCAGTAGATATACAGAGAGAGGCACATGGGGATAGATAAATAAAAAAAACTACAGAACTACGAGGAATACGATTGAATCAGTCGATCACAGCAGAGAATAAGTTATAAAACCAGTAAATGTTTACTAAACTTAACCCTGACTAAAGTACCTTTTGACGCCATGAATAACCTCCACCTTGACTCATCCTAACACCGCCGTCACCGCGTCATCTTATTAAACATTGATTATAAAGCGTCCGGTCTGGATCAGCAGCCGAGCTCGGGTCAAAAGTTTGCTACATGTTGACCCAAAAACGAAGCCAAAAGTGAAAATAAATCCTACGAAAACTACAGCAGCACTTTCACTTACAGAGCGCGAGCTGCGGATCTGTCATGTCGTCCTGCAGGAAGTCAGAGTGTTGTTTATGTGCGCGAGGCAGCGGGCTTTAAGATGCGGAAATAAAAAGCTTCCTTACCTTCTTCAGTTTGGACGGCCCGTCCCGACGCCTCGCGATGCCACCGTCGTCCGAGCGAAGTCGGACAAGTAGTTGGGAGGGGGGTGTTTGTTTAGGCGGAGAAAGGAAAAGGTTTGACCGCGATTTATTTCTGTTTCTGCTTTCAGACCGAAAGCAAAACAACGGTTGCTTCGGGAAGTGAGAGCTCTCGCTGGAAATCCCCCTCCAGCAGCAGCAGCAGCAGCTCTCGTGCTCTCGGTTCGGCTCGGTCCCGAGCGAACGCCATGTAGGATCTTTGGCAGCGTGCGCGCTCTCCGCAAAGAGCGCTCACTCTCATCATTTTTTTCTTTTTATGTAAACGCTACAAAAATTTTGTTTATTTCTTTATTTATTTCAGTCGTGAATTGAAATATGAATACAAAAAAACAAGTCATCCAATAAAAAAAATTGAAAAAAAAAACAATAATGCATACAAAACCAAAATGTCAAGGAAAACAAAACTAAATAAAACAAAGTCATGAATGAAAAGAAGTAGAAAGAAGTATAATATCTGCCCCTAATTGCAAAATAAAATCAACCACCAACTCAAAAGTTCATCATCAGCATATGGAGAAAATATCAATGCACAAAATTACAACAAAACATTAATTTAGACAATATAATAACGCTTAATCATATTAATTTTCAAGTTTTTTTTAAATACAAATATATATATTGACTGTTTTATCTCACTATCAAGAAAACATTCTTACAGTAGAGACACATAAACATAACCAGCTTAAATTTTCTACCCATTATTTTTTAATAAATGAAGACATGATATTTTCAGGGGAAATTCTTCAGGTTCAGCAACAAAATCCTAACAAAAATCCTTTAATTTTCTTCTCTAAAGCCCAATAATGTTGGACCATTTTTGTAATAGTTTAAAGGGGAAAAAATGTCGACATTTTTATGTTTAAACTGTATCAGGAGTGGAAAAAAGGACCGAGATCAAAAGAAATGCTTGAGCTACAGCCAGTTGTTATTAGGGTCACCATGGTAACAAGACTCTCTGTCACTCCCTGACAGCAAACTCACAGGGATATGCTGCATTCCAGTTGTACGCAGAGGTCAGAATATCTGACTTCCAATTCTGAAATATCATCTGGATAATAAATTAAAAATATAAATAAATCTTAAACAAATAAAAAGATGATGGATAGACGGCAGCCTGATGGATCACCGACACCTCACAGCAAGAAGGTTCTGGGTTTGATCCCCGGTTTGGACCTGAGGTCTTTCTGTGCAGAGTTTGCATGTTTTCCTGCGAGTTTCCTGAGATGTGACACGGTAGAGTTTCCACTTCCAGTTTTCAAAAGAGAATACCGAACTCATGAGGGTTTGTATATCCTTGTTGTGCACCCTGCAGCAGTGAGAGACACACTGCTGAAGGAGAATAAAAGACATTTGTTCTGATGTATAACTGCTGTAACTGTGAGAATAAAGAACCATTTGTTAGCAAAAACGTTGAATTATTTTGACAGTTTAACACGGGGACGTTCTCTCCTGGATCTTGAGGGTCTCTTTCCTAAATAAATCCTGAATAAATTTTAAATGGTTTTTACAATGAAATCATGTGTCTAAACTTTAGAGGTCCAAATACAGCTTGTTTTAACCAAATCTCATTGCTGTCAGTGGGAGATATTTCTGTTGTACAAGGCACTGCCACCAGAGGTCATGGCTCACCTTTTCATTTTCAGCTGCTGTGTGTGTTTTTTTTTTTTTTAATTATTCTAAAGGAGTAAATCAAAACTTGTCACAAAAACGTAAAACAACACACAAATACATACTTTTAATAGTCATAATGGTGAATCTAAAAACAGCCTTCCCTTCAAAAAGGGTAAATCTACCTAAACGACAGAGCATCACCCTATCGTAATTCATAGACGATCTTTGAGCTGAATTTCATTTTCACTTCCTTCCCTCCCCTCCCTCTCATGCACCACCTCGGTGTTTCTGCATGACTGATGGCAGAAACGAAACTAGAAACTTCACACTAGCGCGTGCATCTGTGTGCAAAACAAGGCCTGTGCAGTTCTGAAGAAACTGAACCTTGTTATTTTCCTTTAAGACGAGGCTTTAGTTACTGCTGAACAGAATGAAAGGAACCGCAGGACTTTGTTCACTCAGTCTCATTGGAGGATAATCGAAACTGCCTCAGGTTCACAGTCATATGTTTACAAGATAAGGAGATAGGATTTGATCTAGTGACATTACCGAAAAAATATTAAAGATATTATATAAAAAATGAATTAGCTGCAGAAAAATGAGAACCTTTAGAAGAAATGTCCGAACAAGCCAGTTTTACAGATATAGATCAGAAACTGGGTGTGGTAGTAGCTGAGTCTGAGCCCCACCATGTTTTGACTGCAAACAGACAACACAATTGGAGTAAAATATGCCTGTTAGCAAAATATCCCATTAAGAATTGAGTGGATTTGAATAAAGCCATTAGAAAATAATTAAATGTACAACTTTGAATTGATTTGGTCAGTTTTACAGATATGGAGCTAAAGTTTGGTGAGGTTGTAACTGAACACTGGTCCCAACACACTCCTCTCATGAGCAAAATGATGGAGGCAACTCTGTTGGCAAAATATCTCATGGCCTGCGTAATCGATTTTAATGAAACATACAAGAAAAATGCTGGTGCAGATTCTCAGTTATCATGATCAGGGTTCAAAACATAAACAGCTGGACTTCTAATTCTAAAGTTGAAGACGTTTTTTTTCCTCACCCAGGAGGCTTTTTCAATTAAAACTCTGTAGTGAGCTGAGATGCTGGCTTTCAATGGTGGGCACAGGTCCCCTAAAGCACTAATAGGGGAACTAATTTCCTGATTAGTGCTTTAGGGCTTTTGCTAATTTCTTAATTCATTAGTGGATTAGCACTTGCTAAATATTATGAGCTAAATTTATAAGCACTAATTGAGTTCTTTAAATATTATTGATCAACATTATTGTCAACAGCTGAGGGTGAAAACTGTCACACATGTTGGTCATATGTGTCCCTTATTCACTACATCAGTGGTTTTCAAACTTTTTGCTTCTGACCCACAAAATAACAGTTGCAGACACTCATGACCCCAGATATTACTTGTTTACATAGCAATCTTTGATAATAACTCTGTTAAACATGTGAATAATAATCATAAACACACCTAGTAACTATGATACAAATTTTTATTTATTTATGATTATTTTAAAAAATATCAATAATCATGATGAAAATATTCCATTAGCATTTGTTTGCATGTAAATTGATGTCTAGAAATCATCTGGGGACCCTCCCTTGATGTTATGTGACCCACAAAAGGTCCTGACCCCAACTTTGGGAACCACTACATTAGATGAAAAACAATATTAGCAATAATTAATATAACAATATAAATAATAAATTTCTGCACACAGAAAATATTGTCTGATGTTGACTCTGAGGAATGTTCCATGGGTCCGCTGGGTTTTTAGTGCTTTAGAATTAGCTTTTGCTACATTTTTAAGTGTGTTAGTGCTTTAGAATTAGGGGACCTAAATATTAAAGTTAGTGCTTTAGGGTTAGTGCAACTAATTTTTAGATTAGTGCTGCCCACCACTGCTGGCTTTACTGCGTTCCATTTACATAGTATTCGCAGAACTGGTAAATGGTAGTGACGTTATTTCCCAATAAACCATATAAAAACTGCATTCCAGTTAATCGACAGGTGATTGTATAACTTATGAATAGATGGATGCATTGTTGCCGCTAACCATACCTAGCTACAACACTGCTACAATATAAACAATGACAAAAAGAGAGCTCTACTACGTACATCATGCAAATAAACATTGATTTTAATACGTAGAGTATTGCACACAAAACACACTACTTGTGCAAGTGAATAAACATGCACAAAAAAATAAGAAAGATAATTAACAGTAAAAGTTACAGAGTTAACTTTCTAAAGCTGCAAGTAGCCACCAGCTTGAAGTCGAAACTGGGGTCAGTTTAATTTCTTCCACTATATAAGTGGAATATTCCCACTAGAGGGGGTGTTCCAGTTTAAATCTACCAATGGGAACAGGGAAATTACCACTTTCCAGGACTACTGGAACACAGCATATAGTTATAAAACTGCATATAATAGACATTCATATAATAATTACGTTATTTTGATATGTAAAAAAAATATATATATATATATATATATATATAGAGAGAGAGAGAGAGAGAACCTGCTCAATTTTCAACCAATTTTAAAATGGTTTTGTTTGGGGAAAATGTTATAATACAGCATACTTTAGAAATGCATGTTTACATACCAAAAAATTAACTGACATATTTTTGAATGCTGATAAATAGTTTTGTAATAATATTTCATAATAAATAGTAATAGTAGTTAATATGAAATAATTTATTTTTATTTTTTCCCACACATGCAAATATTAATATGATGTGCATGTGTTAACTAATATTAGTACTAAATAATAACTTTTTTTTAAAGAAAAGCTGCTGTCTGATTACTCCAAATCATTGCCACATTTATAATGCTTATAATAAACTAATAAAATGATAGTTGAATTCTGAGGCCTCCTCCTCTGTTTAGCGTTGGTTTTTCTCGTTTCGTATAGATGGCTTCTTTTACCCCTCTCTCGAACCAATCTGTCCTCTCTGTCCAAAATATGAACATTCTGGTCCTCAAATGAGTGTCCCTTGTTCTTGAGGTGTAGGTGGACAGCTGGGTCTGGTCCTGAAGAGCTGGCTCTACGGTGTTGAGTCATGCGTCTGTGGAGAGGATGTTTAGTTTCTCCAATATGAAGGTCTGAACATTCCTCAATGCAAACACCACACTGCTCAGCTTGGGTTGGGGGGTCTTGTCTTTGGGATGGATCAATCTCTGTTGAGGGGTTCTGTTGGGTTTGAAATGTACCAGTATGTTGTATTTGGACACTCCAGCGACGTAGCGGATGACAATGTTTTTGTGTTTGCTCTTTTCAACCCCTTAACCCGCGGGCCTAAATTACCATAAAACACCTTAAAAAGTAAACACAAATTAAATGAAGTAATGCTCTTGAACCCTCTAGATTAAATTCACAAGCTTAGTCCCTTTTTAAAGTTAATATTCTGAATTTTTAACTTCAGCAGTCATGACGGTTTAAAGTAAAACAAAACTTAAAATGGAACACAAAGGTGCTTGTTAACAGGTTAATCTGCTGAATGTTTTTTTTTTCTTTGCTGATTTAACAAAGGTCCAGTTTGGATACCCACAGGTTTGGAGAGTTTCTTTGATGTGTTTATGTTCCTTTTCCTTCCCTTCTGTCTTTGTGGGAATTTGTTCGGCCCGATACTTAAGTAGAATTCTTGGGTATCTGTACTTTACTTGAGTAATTATTTTTCAGCCTACTTTTTACTTCTACTTCTTACATTTTCACAGTTATCTGTACTTTCTACTCCTTACATTAAAAAAAAGGCAAGAAGTTTTTATTTATTTATTCCAGCTTGTTATTGTAAAAAATAAATACTATCCATATAAACTGTGCCTCCTAGATAGAGTGAATTTAATTGTGGTTGAATAAGGTATAAATATATAAAATTCTGATACTTTATTCATTTGTACACAAACAAATCATGTCACACTCCAGCAGGACATAATCATTAAAATAAAAGTACTGTACTTAAGAAGTATTTGAACATTTGGCTGCAGCCCTCAGATAGATTTTCATTTTGGGGAAAAGTTTTGGGCAGCCTTGATATATAAACTGAAACAGCTAGACTAGTGCATCCTAAATTTAACATCAATTAATTATTTTAATACAATAGTCATTTCTGCATTTTTTTCCTAATAAATGTCATTACAGAAAATCTAACTGCTCATTTTAAATCAATATTCTACTTTTAATAAAATATCAGATACTTTAAGACTTTTACTCAAGTAATACTCATAAAGAAGACTTTAATTTTTACCAAAGTAATTTTTTGGTAAGATACTTGTACTTTTACTCAAGTATCACTTTATGGTACTTTATACAACACTGCGATTGTGTAATGTTCTAATGACAAAGTATTCAACAACTAATCACCAGAGAAACATCTACAACAGATTAACTTCTAGAGTCAATTCTTAACGGCTGCCAAAGCAGCCATGATTTACTGACACTGAACTAAAATTTAGCTGAGATTATTTCACAACACACACTCTGAGTGTAGAGTAATAATAATGTCATTTTAAAGTTTGACCAAAACTCCACCCCCATCATGACTCATAAAATGATCCTCACCTCTGATCTGAGTTCCCTTAAGATAAGATAAGACCTTTATTGTCATCGTACAGAGCCCAATGAAATTACATTTCAGAACACCCATTCAGAAGAAAACAGAACATAACAAACATAGGAGAACAGGTGCTCTGGGT
>JARVGW010220459.1:0-13158 GCA_031762495.1 Anablepsoides rubrolineatus | reverse complement strand
CTCAGACTCCTCACCCAAACACTGATGCATCGTTGAGTGAAAAAAACAATATCCTGCTCTCACTGTTGTTTATATGCATAGCTATGCTCTGTGCTAAACTGTGGGAGGGCAGAATGATAAACAATGGAGTTTTTATCATCTGCATCTTCTGCCCGACTATAAACACTTGATCAGAAAAAAAGACATCAGAAGTGACATAATCAATAATCCGCTGTCTCACGACATATTAAAGTATAAACCAGACTTTATTGTGAGCAAATTAAATTTCAGCCAGGGCCTCTTTGTGTGAAGCTGACATGTTCTTATTGTGCATGCATCTAAACAGACCTTAGGTGTCAGTGTGTAAATATGAGTGTTGTTCTTGTTTGGTTTCAAGTAGCCTTGGTGAGGTCCAAGGAATATTTCACCAGTTGCTTCTTAACTGCTCTCTGTGTGATCCTGATCCTGTTTGGTTACTCAGAAAATAAAATTCATCCATGAAAGCTGTTTTCTTAATACATTTGTAGACAACACTGTCCTGTTGGAAGACCCTGATGTCCACACAGTTTCATCCTGAGGAGACCTACAACAATCAGAACCTTGAGAAACTTAGGATGAAAATCTTCCATGTAAAACAGAAGAAGTTGAGTCTTGCTTAGACGGAGTTAGGCAGCCAGACTGATCCGTATCTGTCGGCCTCTGGAGTTCAGCGCTGGACAGCCTGATGAATGACGACAATTAAAACTGTCTCATTACAGTTGTTTTTAATTCAGTCCATCCACATAGGATATTCATCATCTTCTTGTGATAACATGCGTGCAAGTGCAGGTGTTTGTGCACGTGTGCTTTGACTGTATAGAAAAAAAAAGAGAAGAAATAGACAAAACAAAAGAAACTTCATGCCGACTGTCCAGCTCCTCGTCCTGTTGCTTTTGGCTTCTTGTTGGTTCCTTGAGCGGAGTGAGAGTGGAGGTTAAAAATGAGAAACAAGAATCTAAAGAATGACTCAGCTCCAACAGACATGTTGCACATTTGTGGTGATGACTTCTGTTTCTTCTGAAAGCGTAAAAAACAGAAAACTACAATTTCTGTGAAATCTCAGCCACCAGACATAAACTTCAAACTCGTACTTTAAATTCATTTAAAGCCATAATAGCTGCCAAAATATAGTAAATAAAGTTTTCAATGTTTTTGATTGGCTTCTAACACAATTGCTATTGGATTAAATGATTGTTTGGGGGTTAATTTAACTCAAACTCAGCTGTATTTTTGTAAAAAAAATTGTTAGAAATGTGTTAGAAATATCCCTCACTTTAGAAAAAAAGTGAGGGATTTCTAACACATTTTTTGCAAACATATTGCTGAGTTTGAGTTTTGTATGACTCTATCTCACTCTAACATTTTAAACAACTTACATCTAATATTGTTATTTTGATTAAATTACTCATATAGGTTATATATTCAATCTAATCATTATTACAGAATGTACATACAGTACAGACCAAAAGTTTGAACACAACTTCTCATTCAAAGAGTTTTCTTTATTTTCATGACTCTGAAACTAGTAGATTCACACTGAAGGCATCAAAACTATGGATTAACACATGTGGAATTATATACTTAACAATATGTTAATAATATGTCTTATATTCTAGGTTGTTCAAAGTAGCCACCTTTTGCTTTGATTACTGCTTCACACACTCTTGGTATTCTGTTCTGAGAAGGTGTGTCCAAGCTTTTGGTCTGTACTGTATGTACAAAAGATTTTTGTTATTTCAAAAATTTAAATTTTTGTTATTTCATCTTCAATGTAATATTCAGTGTTGGGCAAAAGTTGGCATAAGTTGTATTACAGTGTGACATGATGACCTTTACAGCTAAATTCAGAGATCAGTTATGATAGCTTACAGAAAGAATTTCACAACATCTTGGCTCATTTGCAGATAATGATCTCAACCCCAACTTTTAATTTATTGGTCTCCATCTCATTTTAAAACACCTAGGATCAACATTTTAAAAATCTGAAATGGCAAATTTTCTGTCAGAGTGCATTACATACAGTATATTTTTGTGTTGTTGACATCCTTCATTGATGAATAAACACCTCTATAAACTTCTGTTAGAGTGTGAGGTAGGAAAGGTGACAGCTTCTGGCAGGTCTGATCAATTGTGTGTGAGTTGTCTTCAATTATCTGGTTTATTCTCTCACTAAGCAACTTGTTCTGGGCTTTCAGAAGAAATTCTTATGCTCAAAGTCCTTCGATGGCAGATTTCAGTCTTTCTTGTCTGCATCTCAAACTGAAACAAAGATGATTCCTGTAATCTGACAGTTTCCTTGACATCTCCTCAAACTCCTACACTTCTCCAAACATGTCCTTCCAAAGTGCGTAATAATACAATAGTGTAGATTCATAGTCATCCAGTTTGACTGAGAATCTAGGTCCATTCATTGACCTACAAAATATATTACATTTTTTACAATGCACAATGCATGAAAACAGTCATGACCTCACCAAGCAAAGACATTCCATATTCTGGCTGTGTTTTTTAAATAATGGTGTGTAAATGTGTGTGTGAATGGGTGAATGTCTTAAGTTTAAAGTGCTTTGGGGTCCAAGTTGATAAGGTGCTATATAAGTTCAACCCATTTACCATTTACCATACTAATGTCATCATTCAGTATAAAGGGGCCCTTAGATGGTTAAAATATATCCTGCACTGTTTTATAATTGTAACCTGCCTGTAGTAAGCTATTTGGTCCATGTTAATTCTTAAATGTGTCTAGCAAAGCCTGCAGCATTCATTGACAGCCATCTCATTTGGTTCAGGACTTCTTACTTCCCAGTAGGGGATGGTTGTTTACAGCCCACGCAATATCCAAGTAGCTTCTTAGCTTAGCTTCCTTCACGGTCGAGCTGGCGCACTAAATATGTCACAGCTAAATGTTAGCGACTGGGTAAAATCAGAGCCAATTGTTTTTAACTTCAACAGACAAGCAATCGTTTTTCAAAAGCTGAGGGTCCAGACCCTATGGACGAAACAAAGCGTTGAACAAGGGGATAAATTTTACCAGGCTAACCCTGTGGCAACATCTTGTAACCTAATTTAAGGTTACTGTAGATGCCTTCTGAACTGCACTGTTAAACAGCCTAGTGATGTACACATGTGCAGCATATTCAACTGGAGTCAAAAACACCCATTGATAGAAACATGTTGATACTCAGAAAGAAATGTGTGAGCCACAAAGTGACGTACATCATCTTGTAGCTAACACACCTGCGGGAGCCAACCTGAACACACAAACCTCAAAATTAACAAACGATAAAGAACGTCAGATAAATACAAAAGGAACAGTTTCCGGAACAACAACTTCAGTCACCACGTGTTTGAGATTTTAGCTTGAGGCAATGTTTGAGGTTATGTTACATCTTTCATCACTGAAAATAACATAAAGTAAGTTGAGTACTACAACTATGTCTGCATCTGAGAACAAACAAACCTTTTGTAGGTGTAACTCCCACATTCCCTTTACTTTAACACTTATGTACAATTATGCCATTGTCCTTCTTTAATTGGGTAATACCTTTCACATTTATATGCATTTGTTTACAACTGTTGCCAAGCAATACTGTAGTATCTATTCAGAAATACAACCACGGCTGACTGAAGAGAAAATCTTTTTATGTATTGATACATTATGAATATATCTTATAGTCTTTACCAAACCCTAAAAAAACTACCTCATATGAAAAACAACATGAGCAAAAATAACTGCATAGTTTTTTTATTTATTCAGCAAAAACTAGGCTATAATACAGAAGTAAAAAGGGCTACATCTTCTTTAATTATTCTTTAAGTCTTAGCAAGTTGAGTGACAGCTCCTCTAGCAGACTGTCACAAGGTCTGCTACTTTGTTCACACTAAAGGCAAATGTGAACCACTTATTTTTTGGTCCAAAAGTGACCCATATCTGCTTTTTTTATGACAGTCTAAATGTGACAATTTCGAAAATTTTCTAATCTGGCCCAGGAATTTTCATCTGTGAAACTAACTCAGATCTCAATGCGACCTCAGTCTGAATGATCTTGTCTCACTTTATCAGGCTTTTACTTCAGCAAAGTAGAGGGATGCGAGTCGATTCAGATGTTATTGATACCAACATCCTACAGTTTAAAGCTCAGCGCTCGGCTCATTTTTAGCTACAAATTTTCTACATTTGTCCTGACAACTGAGACACAAACATATGATGCTAACTGTGGTACCAACATGTTGGATCAGGTCATATCAGCACAATGAATCCAGACTTGAGTTTGTTTCTACTTTCAGTTGTTTCAGAAGTGACATTCTGCAACAAGATCCAACGTAAACATTTGACCAAACAATGACAGCAGATAATTCAATCCGTTCTGACAGGACAACAACTTCAGAATGGATCCATACATGCTAACGTGTAGTATTAACCATATTTCCTTCTTGAATGCTGCAAGTTGTGTCACATCTTTTTCTGCTTGGTTGGTTTATAGCAAAGTTATTGGCAGTTAAGCTTCCTGTCACCATAATTTTGATGGTTATAATGGAAGTTGGATGTGGTCAAGTGGACCCTAGGGTACATGAAAACACCTGAGAATTTCAGTAGCGGGGTATGCATGGTGACCCACCCTAACCCACAGACCAAAAAGATAAAATTTTCATCTTCTGTTGGGGTTGTCCTTTTGACCCCCTGATGACATCAAATGAAATGTCATTTAAATCAAAGAACTAATCAATACAAATCTGCTGATACCTTGTTTGTAAAATTTGGTTAGTTAATAGCAAAGTTACAAACTACGATGGTCACAATGGAAAAGGGGTGTCGTCAAATAGGGGTCCCTGGGGGGCAGTGAGACCCTACTTTTTTTCTGTTAACATGCATTTTCTGAAAGAGTGGACCCTAGCGTACATGAAAATACCAGAGAAGTTCATTAGTGTGTGATTGTGTGTGTGTGTGTGTGTGTGCACAGTGACCCACCCTAGCCCATGGACTATTTTGCTTGTGATGTTTTACTATCCACATTTTATCGTTAACATAATATCAATTTGTTTCAGGTTACTTGATTTTATGGGTTCAAATTTCTTTTCAGGCTAAATTTCCTGATTTATAATCACCTGCTATTTAACTGCAGAGCACAATCTGTCTGACTCTAAAAGATCACTTCACGTTCTCTCCTTGTTGGATAAGACATTCTTTCTTTTCCCTTAGACATTTTTTTTAAATAGACGAGCCTGAATTAGTTTATAACTACTCTGAGGTCAACTAGAGGATAAAAGTAAGATCTGAGAACACAGCTGCTGAACCTGCTCTCGCCTGCTCTTTCATCTCTTTTCTGTTTTGTGTATTGCTCAGTTTATGCACTGATCAAACTATCTTAAAATCTACTTAGAGCATGTTTAAACTAGAGCTGTAATTTGAGTACTAAGTACCTGTGGCAGACCATCCATCCATCTATCCATATGCTTTACTCACTTTTTCTTTTCTGGGTCGTGGGGGAAATAGTGTCTGTCTCACACAGTCATTGTAGAAGAGGTACCGTAGATGGGTTCATCAAAGGGACAAACAAACAAGGCATTCACACTCTCAGTAGAGACAATGTAGTGTTACCAATCAACCTAAAACACATGTTTATGGTCTGTAGGAGTAAACTGGGGCGTCTAGAAAAATCCTACAGAGAGAACTGTTGTGAGACGATAGTTATTCCTTCCACCACTGTGCCGCTGTGGTATAAAAGCTGACCATATTTAAGTTTTCGGTAATTAAAAATTTCTTTACAGGTACACATCTTCCATGGAGGAAGTGGAGTCTGAGGATTTCTGGGTCAGTCTATCCATAACTGAGACTGAGGTCACCAAGACAGTTAAAAAAGCTTCACAGCAACAAGGCTCCAGAAGTGGATGAGATCTGCACTGATTTTCTTAAAACTCTGGATGTTGTGAAGCTGTCTTGGTTGACACACCTTTGCAACATTGCATGAACATCAGGGCCAGTGCCACTGGATTGGCAGATTGGGGTGGTGGTTCCCCTATTCAAAAAGGGGGGCCGGAGGTTGTGTTTCAATTATAGGGGCTTCAGTCTCCTTAGGTCTATTCAGGGGTGCTGAAGAGAGTCCTATTGATGGTAGAACCTCAGATTCAGATTCATCCTCACTAGGGTCCTCCAGGGGTCATGGGAGTTTGCCCATCCAATTTACTGTACATGTGTTTTGTGGACTTGAAGAAGGCATTTGATCATTTTCCTTGAGGTCCACTGTGTGTGGTGCTTTGTGAGTATGGGGTTGTGGGTCCATTGTTACTACTCTTCATTTCCTCATAATGCACTTTCCTCGTGATGCCATCTTTTATGTGAAGTGCACCAGTCCCTCCTGCAGCAAAACAACCCCACAACATAATGTTGCCATCTCCGTGTTTCACAGTCAGAATGGTGTTCTGTGTTTTTCCTCCAAACATAACGGTGGTCATTAAGGCCAAACGGTTCAATTTTAGTTTCAGCAGACCAGAGGACATGCATCCCAAAATGAAGGACTTTGTCCTTGTGTGCATTTGCAAATATTAATCTGGCTTTTTTATGTTTCTTTTGAAGTAGTGGCTTCTTTCTGGCAGAGTGGCCTTTCAGCCTATGTTGATACAGAACTTGTTTCACTGTGGATAGTGACACTAGCTTCACTAGATCTTTTCATTTTGTTCTTGGGTCGATATGCACATCTCGGCCCAAAGCACATTCATCTCTGGGACACAGAACCTGTGTCCTTCCTGAGCGGTATGATGGTTGAACATTGCCATCTTGTTTGTACTTGCATATAATTGTTTTGTACAGATAACTGAGGCACTTTCAGACATCTGGAAATTGCACCCAGGGATGAACCCAAGGAAGAAGGACTTTCCCATGGTGTTACACAAGGAAGCAGTGTGTTTCAGGTGTGCCTAAAGTACATCCACAGGTGTGTCTCTAAATAACTCAGATGTTATAAATAAACCTATCAGAAGCTTCAAAGACATGACAACAAATGTCCCAAATTGTTTAAAGGCATAGTAATCTTAGTGTATTTAAACTTTTGACTTTGAAGAAAGTAATAAAATTGCCTTAAAAAATCTCATTATTCTGGCATTTAGCAAATAGAATTTGTTTTGGTGATTTTTATTTACCTAAAATGGGAAAAGTTTATTCTGATTTCATGTCAGACAGTGTGAAAAAAAATACACGTGTTTTTATATAGTGTATGTAACTGTTTGTATAGATGTATGTATGGATGTTGGTTTGTATAAAACCTAATTCAGTTGATGATAGTAATATTTGGCCTGACTGCTTGGAACAAAAGTAACACACTACAAACTGCTGGTACATATTTGTTTTGGCAACACTTCAGCACCTGTGTGTCATCAAATCATTACAATATTAGCAGAACCTTATCTGGGTATCTGAACAGAGCTCAGCTTTGCATCTTTAATATTAGGTAATACCTTTAATTCCTAAGAGGTATACACTTAATAGGCTGGAAGCTGGTGCATAAAGTTTCTGCAGGACGTTTCTGCTCTTTCTCTGCTACATGGAAAAAACAGATTAGAAGATAGATGGATAAATGGAACCTGTAGTTCCTCAGACAACCTTGTACTGCTCATGTAGACTTTAATGTAAACAGGTGTCTATAACCAGGTGACAAATAGGTCTTTAATATTTTCCTAAGTTGCACTTAAGAGCTTAAATAGACTGTTTTCTTTGTACATATTTGCATTTACACATGTCCACAATTCTGTTCAAACCTTGGCTGTATGCCAGAATCATATGTGTGAAAACTGAAGGTACAGGTTTTGTTGAAATTATTTTTATGTAACTCTATAACAGAAAGCAAAATTATCCTTCTTTAGTTAAGTTTAACCCTCATGCAGCATTAAAACTTATTGTAGCCACTAACAAGAATTCTTTGTGTCTTTGAAACTTTGAATTTATTTATCTATTGTATTTTTCAGGTCTGAATAGTCTGGAGAAAAGAAAAGTGTGAGTGTGTGTGTATGACTGAACTGGTAGCCTGTTGATGTCATATGTTGACCCCTGAGTTTGGACAGCAGCTCCTCACCCTGATCAGGATGAGCTGAGTAAAGATAACAGACACTTTCCTACACGGTTTGTGTTGTTGTGTTTGTTTGTTCATGGTGTTTGGAGCATAAAAATAATGACATTATTGACAAATGCTGTTTCTTTTTATTTCCAAGTGTGTAGATTTATTATGAAAATAGAGTAATTGTTTTAATTTGAAAAAATGACCTCAAAATAGACGGAGAAATTTGAGTCTGAAACAGGTTCCATTATTTAATGAAAAACCTGTAAAGGACATAAAATATGAGCTTGATAATATGAGTTAAGTAATTCATAAACTGCGTTTTTCTGTTGTATCAAGTGTAAAATCATGGCGTGAGGACTCCAAAGTGTTTCTGAGTCAGCTGAGAGACCTAAGCTCCCTCTCTACATGTGTGCCTACGCGGTTCTCCTCGGTTCAGCCTCAGCCAAATGAGTCTCCATTTCCGGTTCCAACCTGATTTTAGAACCACCTCCAAGGTGGTTCTAAGCAGGTAGAAAAAAGTATTGTGCACTTAAGATTTTGACTTCAGCAGACTTCTGCCTGTGGATTGGCCTAGCCATGGTTATACACGCAATTATAAACAGTGCTGCGACAATAAATAAAAATGTTAAAATGTCAGACTACCAGACCATAAAACTGCGACAGCTTTTTCTTTCTTTTAATTTTTCACTGCTTAGAAAACCTAATCAAACCCTGCAACAAGCAGACAAAATGTCTGCTGTGGAAAACATCCACTGGTCTCCTGTCCCACCTCTTATTCTGCAACAACAAAATCCAGCACTGCCTTGTCACACCTGAACAAAAGACCTGCATACCTTGATGTGATTCAAACACAATATGAGCACACCCAGAGCATTCTGAAGAAGACATCTTTATTCTAAAACGCCTTTTTCATTTTCAGGTTCCTGAAGCTCTCCATGCAAATTAAAAAAAAATCTATTCAGGCACTTCACACCCACCAACATTCCCTGCCTTTGACTGTGTGACTCACCATCATGAAAGGCAGGTACTGTGTTTAAAAACACTTATAGGTTACTTGTTAGTAAAATACTTCATGATCCTCTGCAAAAATTCCCTTGATGGACATCTACAACAGATAAACATTTGAAGTTAACCCGATTCAAGATGGCCACCACAACTAACTGACTTTGGCAAACACAACAATGGCAACAGAGCTGTCAGTTTGGTGGGGTAGAAGCTGAAAGTCCTTTTAAACACACACTCCAAGTGATTTTCAGGGTTTGACCAAGTTTTCAACATAAAGAAACAATCTTTTAAAGCTTGGCTTGAAAGGCGACCAACTCTTAGATGTTAATATTGAGTTTGACTTAGTAAATCCTACCTGAACCTTCCCAGAACAGCTAAATTTAAAGCTACTTGAAACTTGGAGTGATCACATCATCAAACCTTCCTGCATGTGTGGAATATATGCAAAGTATGATGCTGCTAAAGCATTCCAGTGTGTTTCTGTGTTCTGTCCACCACACACCCAGTTTCCTCCTCAGTTTCCCATACACAAACACAACAAAGGAGACACACGTGGGAGGGTTGACGCCGTGCTGTCTGCAACTGGTTGACGAGTATTGTTATTAACTGCAGTGTGAATAGAGGCAGCAGCACATCCCTTGCTCTCTGGCTGCTGCAGAGCTGCAGGGCTCGCCTTTATTCTACACGCCATAATTACAGTGTTAGCAGGGAAGGCTCAGAGGCAGCGTCAGCCTCACCTCGCGGGGTAACTGAGGTGAAATACGCCTTTCATGTTTGCTCTTCTTTTAACAAGTCAATTTGGGTTTGTGTGTTGGATCAGCGTTAAATTAGGCTGTTCTTTCTGCAACGCAACTCTTCTGACAACACCTAATGGAGCTACAATGATGCCCCAAAACATTATGACCCAGCTCAGATGGTCTCTGACCCGCAAATGACTCGTAAAGACATGTCATTTAACACAAGTCTTAGATCATTGTTGAGCTAGGTCTTATCACACCAAACCTCCAAAGAAAGTTGAGAAATGCTGCTAATGGCACTGCCGCGTCTCATCAAGTTGTCAGTTTTAGGGACAAAACTGCTCATTAACGCACCACAGAGATGACATTCAACTGCCTGTAAGAACATTTAATATTTGCCTGAATGAAGGGACATCACTTTGCAAAGGGGCGGCACAGCAGAGTAGTGGTTAGAGCTGTCACCTCGCAGTGAGAAGGCAGCTGGATCATCTCCCATTTAGGAGTATTTCCATGTGTAGTTTCTAGGTTCTTACTGTACAGATGTTTTTTTTTGTACTTCAGTTTCCTCCTACTGACCAAAAGCATACATGTTAGGTTTATCGGTAACTCTAAATTATTCCTGAATAGTTGTTTGTCTTGTTTGGTTTTATGTGTCTCTGATGGACCTGTCCAGGGTGTCCCCTGCCTGTCATACTGTGACTGCTGGAGAAAGACTCCAGCTCCAAACAACTTGGAAAGGATATGTGGGTAAAAAAAAGAGGAATGAACGGATGGAACATTTTCAAAGCAGAACAAACCAGTGGTGGACAAAATGCTGAGTTTCATTACTTGAGTCAAAGTACTGATCCTACTGGTCAAATATTACTCCAGTAAAAGTAGCTCTGTGAATGTATTTCTTCATTATTACAAGCTTTTTTGCTAGTGTCCAGTATTAAATGACTAAATCAAGAGCTCAGAATATTTTCTTTAGAGGAGGCATTTCACACTGAACCTTATGGCCCACTCGGACTCAATGCCCCCACCTCAGCTGGGATGTAGTTAATGTTCTCTTGAAGGTGTGACTTTAAGATCTTTGTGTCGGATTCTACAACGTGCACTTATGGTCATCATGTTCAAACATGGTGTTTGTGATAGACAAACCATGACTAGCACAGAAGTCCAATAATAGAACACAGGTTGGGTTCAGATCAGAGGTCGTTCCTCCCAATCATGCCCCTCCAGGTCACATTGTCATTACCCACAGCAGATTAAAGGAGCAACATGCTGGAGCACCTTCCAGCACCAGGACTCCAAGAATGCCAGATGCATCAAACTGCTGTTTGACGCGTAAGCACAAATGATGTCTCCCCATCTGAAGGCGCAGGGTAACTACCCTCTTATTTACTGAGGAAAACTCCAACACACAGGCACCAAGTCGGGGGACCGAAAGTAGACTCACACCAGCTTGGCGTCTCCCACCATGGGCAACTTCAGAATACAAAATGGTCCAGCCTCTCTTGAGGAGACTGGTTCCACAGCCCATTCTGTGCATCGAGTTGAGCCCAGCTATATATAGTCAGTACAACTTAACCTTACGCACCACCTCAGGCTTCTTTCTCACCAGAGAGACGAAGCTCCTTGTTCCAAGAGCCAGCTATGGTAAGCCATGGCCGGAGCACCATGGTCCCTACCTTTGGCTTACTTCCCATGACTTCATACACCCACCTCATATGGGGGTGGGACCACAGGACAGTAAACCCATGTTGCTCTTTGGGCTGAGCCCTGCCGGACCCTATGGGTAGAGACCTGGCAACCAGGCGCTCACCGAAGAGTCCATCCCCCAGACCTGTTTCCAGGGTGGGGCCATGGTGACACACATCCAGCCAAGGGACAGAGTTCCTTGATTTTGTTTGTCCATACAAGTGTTTTGAACCATTCTTTGTCTGGTCTGTCACTATAGGACCATTCTGTCTTTGGAGACCCTACTAGGGATAATTTCTATTGCCTCTGACAACAAAGCTCCTAGGATTTTTCAGGCACACAAACTCCTCCACCACAATAAGGTGACAATTGAACAGCAGAGCTGCAGTTTGTGTTCACCATAATAAAAGAACTGACTGACTTTTTTAAAAAAAACACAATAGAAATGATAACACAGAGAAGTTAGTCATACCAGAGCTGGATATCTACATGTTGGTGGCTTCTCTTCTTTGAAATATTGTTTGCCTGCTTTCATGCCTCTTTTTCATTTTACCTGAAGGTGTAATCTGACCTGTAAGTGTTCCCACAAGCTGTCACATCTGAGCTGTGTCTCTTGCTGCTGGACAGTATCTCATCTCCTCAGACTGACACCACATGACAAATTGCCTCCCTGAAGGCCAGTAATGGTTCAGTGAGCTGTTGGCTGATGTTACTTGTTGAACTGACGCCTCACCAAAGTGAAATTGTTCATTTATCCTCACTGACCCCAAAACAAATAACAGGTGTGGTCAGATTAAAGCACAGATCCCTTTGGTGTTAAATGTGAAAAAAAAAAGAGTTTTCAAATGTGAACCTATTTAAACTAGCTCTCAGATAGTAAGATTTAAAATGGAGTTTTGGGGCATTTTGAATTAGATAATTATGATAATTAAAATCTTACTCGGGTTAGATGAATTACTTTAGTTTGGAGAAACAGAATTTTATTTCAAGCGGACTGATGAGTCAACAACTGCATTTAAGACTAAAGAGGATTTCTGCCACCGTAAAACAGCTACAATCTCCAAAATTTCAAAGCAGTTTATTCCAATGCCAAATTATAAATCTTTTCTTTGCTATCAGTTTAGCAAAACAGGTACCTTTACAACGAATTTTGGGGTTATTTGCAAAAGAAATAGCAACATCTAGCTGTAACTTTTCAACCAAAGGCACTTCCTGCAAGAATTTTAAAATATTTGTTTCAAATAATGACTTAATACAAAATTAATTAGCAGATAATGTTTTTAATAATGTATTTACAGGAACTGCTCTAAAAAGTTGATATATCAGTCCACTATTAAAAGAAAATTCATGTCATTTATTTATATAAATATGGTGCAAATCGACAAATTTAGGTGTATTAATTTTTATGTGAAGGATTGTGAGGACCTGGTGCCCTTCTCCAAACACTGAGGAGAATAACAGATTTCAGGTTTCTCTACATGCACAATGATGCATCAGTTTGTTAAATGTGTAATGAAAAAAAATCATTTGTTTAATAATTAATAGTTAAGAAGCAGGTTTGTTTCTGAGCACAAGCCTTCGATGTACAACCCCTGGCAAAAAGTATGGAATCAGCAGTCTTGGATGAGCACTCGTTCAGACATTTCATTCTGTAAAACAAACTCAGA
>JARVGW010220241.1:0-13211 GCA_031762495.1 Anablepsoides rubrolineatus | reverse complement strand
AGGTGTTCATAGACTGTGTTAAAGTTGAGTTGTTTGAAGGCAAAGTTTGCTTTTGTTCCATATTTTAAATGTTTTGATGCAGTTAGTGCTTTTTGCTAACAAAAATGTGTCATTTTGACCACTGTGTCACTGTTTTTAATTTAAAAAGAAAAGTTTGTAGGTGACATGATTAAAATGAATACTTAGGTGGTCTCAGACGCCCATCTTGGATCTGAATGTAAAACATTATTAATTGCATTTCTTTTGCAGATATTTAACAGCCGTTATGATACAGCAGAACAAAGTGTGAAAGGAATGTGTTTGACCTCCTGAGGGGAGAAAACAGTCCTCAGAGAGTGTGCTTCCCAGAATGTTATTCACAGAAATAAACACGCCTGGGGTTTAGATTTAGAAGAAACAAAAGCATACTTGGTGTCACCTCACACCTGCGCTCTTTCACTGATCAGAGGAGGTTTGGGGGTTCGAGACCTGTTTTTTTATTTAAAAAACATTCGCTGTTTGGAAGAAGAAAGAGTTTTTGTTTTCCTTGGAAGAGTTGGCAACTGCTCTGAGCGATTCTGATGCAGAAACGTTTATTTTGCTAATGTCACAAAAACATTCAGCTCTTTACAGCTAAATATAGCTGACGGAAGGTGGACCCTACATGGATGTTTGTTCTGAACAAAGCTCTCTGCTCTTTAAATCGCTTAAAGCAACAGCAGAAGACAGGCAGAGGGACAGAAATAAAGAAATACAATCTGAAAAAATATAGCATGAAGGTATTTTATTCTTCCTGTTGTCAATTTTAAAGACCTTATCAATAACAGCCCTTTTTCTGGAAAAAAAAACCCGTTCAAGCGTTTCAAATTTAGATGAATGTTTTTTTGAAATGAGTTAGTGTTGCTGTGTGGTTGAACCACAGTAAGAGGCTTCAACATGCCTCAGGATGCTCTAAATGTCAAATGCATCTTTTTTTTCACTTCTCGTCTCTTTGGTGTCAAGAAAAACAAGGGTGACATAAAACCTACTTAGTCAAATGATTTATGAGATAAGGCTGTGCATCTGTTGAGGTGCATGTGAAACTCGTTCTGTATCGTTCTGCACCAGTTCACAGTAAAGATCCGATCAGTCTGTAAATAAGCAAACTGTACATGCAGCCCAATGAAAGCTGTTTCATTTGTCTCTGATGGAGTTTAGAGCACTCTGTGCAGATTCAAATCTAACTTCCAGAAAATGCTGCAATTAAAACAAATGACTGAAAAACCTCTTCACACTCAGGGTTTCTGCCTCATTCAGTTTATTTAGTTTAAGAGTCTCATAATAATATCTAGAGAAACTGCCTTTTCTGTGAAAATGGTAGTGTGAATGCTTATTCTTCTCTCTTCTGTCTGAACGTTTTGATACATGAACTGTTAAAATAGCAGGAGATACATGTCAAAAATCATACGGAAGAAAACATGATCTCAATAGTGCGAATGCTTTTGAAGCGTTCACACAACCATATGGTTTTATCTTAAGTTCTAACAAAAAAATTGTGCAAAATGTAGTAAAAACTGAATTTAATGATTTGCAAATCTAATAAAGTAACTCTGGGCCACCTGGTGCTTCAGACATGTCCAACTGGGAGGAGACCCAGAGGAAGACCCAGAACACACATGGCTGGCCTGGGAACACCATGGTGTCCTTCCAAGAGCTGGGAAAAGAGAGGTCTGGGCTTCTCTGCTCAAGCTGCTGCCTCCACAACTCAACTTCCAATAAAGAGGAAGAAGATGGAATAAAGTATCATTTTATCCACAATGGAACATAAATGTTGAAACTAGGAATGAAAGTACTTTAAATTGATAAAATATGTCTTATATAAAATATGCAAAGACCTGTCTGAGAAAGATGTAGTCTGACGGAAGCAGATGTTCTATAACTTTACAGTGATGATGGTGCTTCAGATGTGTAAGCTGTCTATGCCAGAGAGACATTAATGCACCTCCATACCATCAGAGAGGCCAGCTATTAAACCGTACCCTGATAACAGGCCAGGTGGTCCCTCTCCTCTTTCCTCTTTTGGGGGTTTCAGCCTCAAAAACAAACAAATATTTTCATACCCGGTTCACTGACTGGTTGCAAAATGCTTTTCCTGCAGTTTCTTATTTATATTCTGTATTTTTATAGTCTTCTGTGTCACTACCATCAATATTTTATTATGTTAAACTTCTTTTTTTTAGCGCCTGATGTCGAACATGACCCCAAACTCAAATGTCTCTTACTGCCCGCTGATTGACATGATGAGGAACTTCAGCTCAAAGAGCAACGAGGTCAACTGGGTGGTGGTGTTCATCCATGGTCTCGTCTCCTGCCTGGGGATTTTGGAAAACGCCCTGATCATCTGGGTGCTGGGGTTCCGCCTCAGGCAACACACGGTGATCAGCATCTGGGTGCTCAACCTGTCCCTGTCGGACTTCCTGGCCTGTCTGACGCTCCCGCTCTTCACGGTCTACCTTTCTCTCTCCCAGAGCTGGGAGCTCGGTGACTTTCTGTGCACAGCGCAGTCATCCATTTTTTACTTGAACATGTTTATTTCAGCCTTCCTGCTGACCGTCATTTCACTGGACCGCTTGCTTCTGGTGGTCAAGCCGGTGTGGAGTAAGAATCATCGCTCGGTGGCAGGAGCATGGAAGGTGTGTGCACTGGGGTGGCTGTGGGCAGTGATAAATACTGTCCCCTACTCCGTGTTTCGCTCAGTGATCGAAAAGCACGACGGGAAAAAACTGTGCTATCATAATTTCGCTTTGCATCTGTCTGTTAATGAGTCCCTGGAGACGATGTGTGTTGTGAGAGAGCAAGCTACTGCCATCTCCAAGATACTGTTTGCATTCCTGTTTCCTTTAGTCATTATAACAGCGAGCTACATCAAAATCGCTCTCAGGATATCAGATCTGGTCAGAAGACGAAAGCAAAATGACAGAAGGCTGAATGATGTACTGACCAGAGGTGACAGTTCTGATGTAAATAATAGCCCCCTAAAAACTACAGGTGGTCATTTCTCCCCTAAGTCTTTCACTGCTTATTCATCTTCTGAAGCTAAACCAAACACCACATCTGCTCCATCACTGCTGCCCAAGAGTTTCACCAAAATGACAGCATTAGTGATTATTTCCTTTACTCTGTTCTGGGCTCCTTATCACATCTTATGCATGATGGAAGTAACCCTTTACCAGAAGGAGATCGCAGACACACGGCTTCCTCTAGCTGCAACTTTCTCATTCCTGAACCCAGTGTTGAACCCCGTCCTGTATGCCTTCAGCTGCCCTCAGTTCTGCCTTAAGATCCGTCAGAACGTGACAGCGGTGTTTGAAGGACTCATAGAGGAAGGCGGGTTACTGATGGTGCCGGGGAGCCTTAAACCTCGAAAGAGTCAGGATGTGGATGGAAAACTTGAACTCTAATTCAAGTAGTTTTAGGAAAAATTCAACACAACGTCCAGTTTATAGTTGACTGACAAAATGTTTTAGCCTCATGATGAGTAAGTGTTTGCTATAAATTAAGAAAAAAATATATATAAATGTTGACTTTGGCTCTTGGATTGAATGTTTGCACTTCAGTAAAAAGTGAAATTTTGCAAAAATTGCTTTATTTATTAATTTATTTTATGAGGTGAAACTTATGTGTATTTTAGGACAAACAAAGTGTTTTTATAGTCATTACAAAGTTTTAATGCCTAAACTAAATCAAGTTATCTGCTGCCTAAAGCTAATAAGAGCATGAAATCATAATTTACACAATAAAAAAAATACTTTAAGCATTCAGCTGAAAATGGATTGTTTGAAACAAAAATAAAGACTTTTGAACTGCATCAAGGTGATTTTTCTTAAATGTTTTATTTGTTTACTGTATTATTTAACTTGTTAATTGTAAACACTAAATAATAATGTCTTGATTTGAGACATTATGTGTCAGGAAATGTTTTATGTTTATCTTGATTTTGTTTGTTTGTTGCTGTTTCTGTAAAAAAAAAAAAAAAAAGGATTCAAGGATTCAAAATGTTTATTGTCATATACACAGATGAAAACATGTTTCACTGAGCAATGAAATTCTTACTTTACTGACCACTCTGAGTGCAAGGAGACGACCACACGAACAAGAATAAGCACTTAAAGAACACTAACAAAGTAATAAGGGATAAAGGATAAAAAAAAGACCAAACTAGAGATAATAACATCAGAAGGGAACAATACAATCAGTGTTTAAAGTGTAAATGTGCAACAGTAACAGTCTGAAATGTGCACATATTTAACTTATATATATATATATATATAAGTTAAACGTTCACAAGAGTTCTGCATTTATAGTTTCAGGTATCTTGACAGAACATGATTGGGTTTGAGGATTTACTTCTGCATGCATGTAATGAGTTGTAATACCCTACAATCTAACAATCATGTCTAACATTGCATGATTTTCCAAAAACCTGTAAAAAATGTGGGTTTTCGTCCTAATGTGAGAGTAAAATATTTAGCTACGATGATGAACAAGAAGAACTGGGAGACATCTGCATGTAAATATTAAGGCTTCACTGTCAGTATCAAATAAAACATATCTTGTGTTCTGATTTGGTTTCTTTTTTTAAGTTCAAATCTGCCTTTAAGTAAACATTCTCTTTACACAATAATGATGAATTAATGTCATTTGTTTTACAATGATAAGGACAAAAACAAACACAAGTTGTGAATTAAAACATTGTTTTTATTATTTTACATAATGAGGTGTGTGTTTTCATGCTGTGCTGCCTCCTGCCACCAGGGTGCAGCAAAGGACTGATGAAGCTTTTTTAAGCTTTTTAGTTATTTTATTCCACCTGCTGAACATCTGACCACTAAAAGTGGTTGGATTTCATCAAAGCCAATGTTCATTGTTGTGTTTGTGTGGCTCTATCACACTCTGCTGTGGACACACATGTGCACACGCCCCACCCTTACACACACACACACACACACACACACACACACACACAAACAGCCTTTAGAATCATGTAGGCCACAGAAACATGGGGTTAACACAAAGGTAGCACTAATTTAAAAATAACATGAAAGGAAAAATCGAGAGACAAATAACCCTCCTGAAATTGATGTATTTTCTAACTTATTGAAAGCATCTCCAGTTTTCTCGACCAGCAAGTCTCTGTAACCATTTACATGACAGCATTTTTTGTGATGTCATTGGTGGATGTTCCTCCTCCAAATGGAGAAAACGCTGCGTTGAGGCCTGGGAGGACCAAAACCACTCTCGTTTTGGGTACTGTCTGTAAGGGTACTCTCGTTACCCTTCCAGACCAAAAACAAACTGTGCAAAAGAGATCTGTAATCTTAAAAAACAGTCAAATTAAAACAGTATATTAAAAAATGCTTACCATAGTAATTATGTGTTTGGTAAAGGAAAATAAAAGTGACATTTTAAATGAAAATAAGTCATTTTATAAAAGACAATTAGTCAAATAAAGACAAATCTTTGGTGAAAAAATAGTTATTTAAAAATACTCTTTAAAATTCTTCATAGACAAACTCAAGACACATCTATAACTAAGTAACACTAAAGTTAAACACTTTTATTAGCTCTTAAGTCACTTCTGCCCTGGATTTATACTGATGTAAAGTTTAAAGGGAACATAAAATCCAATACATTTCGTTATGAACTCTCCTTAAGTGCAGAAAAGTTCAATTTAGTCCCTCCTGTTGCAAAAATATATTTATATTCTGTTTGGGTCAGATTTTTCAGCCTGTTTGGTGTTTTCGATTACATTTTCGAATCTATTATGTCAAATTATCTGCAAACAGACTTTCCTTGTTTTAATCTCCTCTGGTTCTGGGTCAGACTCTGGTTCCAACATGAAAGGCTAGATGGACAAGTCTTCTGTTGTTGTCATCTTTTAACTAAATCGTAAATAAAATGTTTCTACTAGAAAACGTAAACCCCACCCCCTCAAACAGGAGTTGACCAGAGGCTTGAAGGGTCTTAAAGGAACAGTAACAAAACCAGCAGCTTTGAGGCACACACCAGAAAAGTGGTGAAAGAGGGAAGAATTCAGACCAAGGCATTGTAGTTCCACTTTATAAAGACCCAAACGAATGATTTATATGTGGGAAAAAAAGGTTTTTAAACTTTAAAAAGTCATTTGAATAAACGTGTTGTCCTTTTCAGCTCCCTCCAGCAAGTTAAAAAGGATGATTTGTTTCCAGTGATGCACATAAAAAATGTAACAATGCTGCAAAAAAGCAAAGCTAATGATTTAAAGTTACACACTTCTCTGATGATGCTGCAAACAACTGATGTAAGTAAAAACATAAATCATCTCCAGCTAAAAGCTTCCTTTTAAGACCCAGAACCCAGTGAAGATATGATTCAGTGAAAACAAACTAAACTCTCAAGCTCTTCCTGCTAAAGCTGACAGCAGCAGGCAGAGCCACAGAGGCAGTGACAGACTCACAGCAGCAGAAGCTCCTATAGGAACAATTGAATGATAACATTTGCCCACATTTCCAACTTGATCCACAGCTATAAACTCAACGATCTGTGAGCAGCAAGAAGCATTGTAGTTTGCTTGGATGAAGGAAGCCGGCAGTGATGAGTGTGAAAGGGTCCCGCTGCCCTGACGCAGAGAAATGCTCTGTATCCCAGTGCCGTTTCCATCAGTCAGGTTAGCTGAGAGCTCCCAGAGGAAAGATCCACACTGAGACAAATCTTTAGGACAATCATCAGCCAGCACTCCAAACACTTCACACTGGGGCTGATAGAAGTCTGTGATCTGGAGATACAAAATAATAGAAAAAAACATATAAATTACTGAATAATTTGGATGTTAAACTAAATTAAGATTAAAATGTGGCTGAAAATAAACAAATATAATGACCCTGTTTAAAAACACTTAATGCAAAATATGAAGACCTGTAACAATTTAAGTAAGAAACAAAATAAAATGTATTTTTTCAACAGATGGTTAAATAGCAGTAATTTCAAACTGTTTTGGACTCTTTAACATTTTGTCATTTTGACACAAAAAACATGTAAATAAGAGAACACTATTACTATTATGATATGACGAGGTTACCTTGGTGACCACAGACAATCTCAGAACAGCATAATTGGAGTCAGCACCACTGGACGACTTGGCTTCAATAGTCAGAGTGACGTCGGTGCCTGATTGTGTGCCGACAGGTGGAGTGATGGTCAGTGTCTGATTAGCAGGTGTTCCAGTCATCAATGAGAGGCTGTTGAGAGGGGAAAACATGCACTTTTAGAATTACTTTTAAAATAATTTGTTAAAATCAGAGGTAAAGATATAATACAAATTTTTTGAAAGGCTCCTTAAGACGAACAGTTAAAACAAAATTATGAATTGCAGTAAAGAGCAGTTTGTAGTTTTTCTTTTCTTTTTCTAAGCAAATATTAATTTATGTACAGACCAACCCTGAATTCCTCAGACTCTGTTTCCTCCATAGAAGAAGTAGTATTGAGTAAGTCCATAAAGTATTCAACAGCACCCCACTGAGCACAGTGGTAGTGAAGTGCTGCCTTCCATGCCTGAGTCACAGGATGGTTTACCAGAGGCTTCTCAGAGCTGATCAAGCTTTGTCTTAAGATCTCATCCAATTCTTCCCAGATTCCCACCTAACCTGCCAATACTCTTCAGCTGCTTCCAGAGGCACAAGGACTCCAAGAATGCTGGATACCCCGAGAAATCATTTGGTGTATAAATGAACATCAGAAATCACACCCAAAGGCACAGAGAAGCTACCCTCTTATCTACTGGGGTAAATTCTAACACACAGGCACCAAGTCAGGAGGCCACCACTCACCATGGGCTCCTTCCCCACCACAGAGGTGACACTCAATGTCCCATGAACCAGCTTTGATGCACCTGACCCGTACGGCCCACAGGAATTCAAACCCATGTAACTCATTTGGGCTGAGCCCCATGGGTAGAGACCCGGCTACAAGCCCCTCCCCTCCTAGGATCATTCAGGCACAAACTCCTCCAGAACTGAATGGTTTACTTGATCCTGGATTTTTTTGGTTTTATAAAGAATTATGTTGCATAATTTTCTGCTAACATTTATAAATGGGGATCTCGTTCCAGATCTTTTTTTTTAATTTAGAAATACATAATAAAGTAACAGTTTTCAGCAGTATTTTCTCACCTTTCTGGGAAGTTCATGGGAAAGTTTCTATCATTTCTGGCACTGACGGTGTATGTACCACCAGAACCCTGGGTCTTTACACTAAAGGGGAGCAGAAAGGTTTTTCCAGGCTCAACACTGCTGTCCACCACAGCCTGGAGAGAAGAACAACACATGGGTTTCAAAAAAACAGTATCAGTCCTATGCATAGAAAAGTTTCAATGTTCTTACATATATGGCTCTTTATTTTCTGAATATTCTTATTTTAGTTTTTGTTTGTTTGTTTGTCTTTATCTTCATTCAAGCTGCAGATAAAAGAAGATGAAAACGACAAACCTGAATATTGACTTTGGAGACGGACATCTGGGTGGTTGACTGCCTTTGAAACTCACTGTTGGACATTTTATCTGTCCCTTTCAGAACAACCACAAACTCCCCCTCAGGAACTGCATCAACAGTGACCAGGATGTCTCCATTGCCCACATCAGAGACGGAGCCTTTAGTTACAGCCTCAGGACCAGAAACAAATACCAAACCGACCTCTTCAACAGACACAGAAGACGGACCTTTTCTGCCAAGTACTGAAAGCATCAGAGTGACAGGTTGACCTGGTGATAAATAAACAAAACAAATAAATAAAAAACAGTTAAGTTTTACAAATTTTAACTAAACATCTGGTACAACTACTAATTGGGGTTAATTGTGAACATTTTTATAGACGGTGGTCTACCTGCTTGTGGACGTCCAGTTACTACAGAATAACCTGGGTGGGGTCCTGAGAACTTTTTCACAAAGTCATAAATGAAGGTAATAATGCTCTGGCCTGCAAACAAAAACACAAAAAGGTAATACAAATACAAAATACAAAAATACTGAAGGATATTTTGTGACTGATTATCTTATATGCAGTATGTTATACTTTGTGACTGAATAAAGTCATTTACTTCAAACAAGAAGGGAATCAATACGTCTCTAATTAATATGTGCCTCACTCCAGTAGTTTAAGAATAATTGTTTACATTTACAGCAGAGCTATTCAACTAAATTTCTCCGGGGGCCACAGTTACTGCTGTTGCTGCATTTAATCATGAATACATACAGAACCCCATGTAATAAAAGAAGTGATAAAACAAAATCAAAAACAATTGACATGCATATTATTTTGACATATTTAACTTGCCACATTTTTAAACCAATTTTATTTTTATTATCTTAATTTTATATTCAACTGCTTGTAGTTTTAAGTGTCTTGGGTTTTTTTTAAATGGTTTTTACCAGCTTTTGGCCAAGATTCTGTCGTTTCTGTATACCACACATGTCTATGTTTAACTTAAAGAACTTATAGTAATTAGAGTAGAAAACCGAGGGTTTGGGCTTAAGAACCAATGAACTTAATGAACCAATTGGTGGGCCGGATATTTGTCACCAGTGGGCCTGATGTGGCCTGCGGGCCTCCAATTGAATAGCCCTGATTTACAGTATACCAATGGTGACGTAAGAGGGACCTGTGACCAGGGTTTCGCTAAATATTATGAGATTCTGAATCATAGACGGGTTTTGGGGTAACATGGAGTTTCTAGACCTGAAAATAAAACATTTAACAAATAACTTAATTGGGTTTTCTGCATTTTATCTGGGCATCCAATTTGCACATTTTCTTACAGGACAACCCAACAACCAGAAACAATTTCTTGAAACCACGTAAATATTTTTCTATGGCTATATTATCAATAATATCTTTTTAAAACTAATGTGGACCAAATTACACATTCAAAGTTGTTAAAGTGGTCATAAGCCTTTGACTGCCCAGTCATGAAGGCTTATTTTCATGTTCCCCAAGAAGTCCTATGGGAGGTGCTTTGAGCACGTGTGGTGTCGAGGTCACTTTTAAGGGCCATTGAGTACAAAAGTATTAACTTTTTTAATTTTATATTATTTTTATCTTGTGTTTGCATCTCTGTCTTGTTCTTATAAACCCCAGCTGGTCAAGGCAGATAGCCTATCACTTGGCAAGAATAGCAACCAGCGAAAAACAATTGCCAAAACTTTCAAGCAAGTTCAAAGTTACCCAAATGCAGAAGGTAACAGCTGAAAGGAAACCACCAACAAAATAAGGCAAAGACAAACACATTTATCTCACCTGTGACTTTAAATGTGTACAGTTCTGTTGATTTGATGTTGATCTTCCAGGTCCCTGACTGCTTGTTGGAGTTAAGACGAATTCTCCAGAGGTTACCCACTGTTTTAATAGTGCCCAGTTTACCACTGACCTCATTCTGATTCTGGCTTATGCCTGTAATATTTAGCATTAGTTAATGTAATGTTCCAAACAGACATTTATTCTAAACCACCTGCAGTGTGTTTGGACCTGTGAGTTACCTGCAGGGTTGGTCAGTGTAAAAGTTATGCCTCTCCCTGTGATGTAGATCGTGATGTTTTTTAGTGATTCATCCAATATGAAGGGGAACGTCTCTTCACTACCACCGCTCCTTGCTCGCTGAAGTACTGTCACCTGGATTAAAAGATGGAAGAAGACAAATGGTGGATTTACATCTCAGTTCAATAAAACAACCAACCTTTTTACCTAAAGCCTGGTTAACGCTTCACATAGAAAATAGATGTTAGGGTTAGACAGAGTCTTACCAGAGCAGAAGTTGATGTGTCAAGAATAATGTCTGTGGCCTGAGACAGCTGAGCCTTGGACACCTGGATGGCTTGGCCTCCAGAAGCCAACGCTATGTCCTGGTAGTGTTTAAAGGCATCAGCTGGGACAGAACGACGGCGCCTTTTAAAGACCGCAGTCATAAAGAATGACACCTATGAAGATATGTTAATGAGGAGAATATATTAAATTCTTCTTCACCTACTCAGTCCAGCTGAACATTAAGCTTTATTAAGTGTTGATCTGTAGTTACCGTAGACTTGGTGCTTCTTATGAGAGCAAAAATAGTGTCCTTCAGGGCGATGTCTTTAGCTGTAGCATCAGTAAAAACAAAGATTTCAGATGAGGAGGGTGCACCTGTGAGAGCCAGCTGGAAAAGTACAAATTTAAAGTCAGTATCTTTTACTTCATTACTTTGACAAACTCCTGTAAATGTTTTGAACTTATGTATTAAACATGTCAGAGCTCTTTGTAGTACCTGAAGTCCTGATAGGCACATCTCTGGTTCATCTCCACCACCATCTGCTTTGAGCTCAGAGAGTTCTGTTTTCATTTTTTCAGAGTCTGTTGTTCTGATCAGAGGTCCGAAATCTGGAGCCACAACAAAAAAAATGTTCAGCACAAAGACTAAAGTGTGGTTAAAGGTGTTTTAACTAAAAGATATCTGGTGTTTAACAAAACAGCTTTAATTTTGTGCAGATACAAGCCAAATCAGCATTTCAACATAAAAACTATTGAAGCAGTTGTAACATGAAGAACCAATCTGGCTCCATAAATGAGTTTCATACCCGGGTCATTGAAAGGCACAAGGATATACTCTGATGGTTCATCCTGTGTTCCCTTTTTACTGTCAATGATGTCATTAGACACTGATATAGCATCTGTTATGTCATTTGACATACTGCCTGTGGTGTCAATCACGAAGCACACCACAGCTGAGCGAGCGATCCCCATCATCCTGTGAGAAAGAACAGCATACAGTTATGATATTTGTGTGATGATAAACTTTTATCTTCTTGTTGTACCTTAGAAAGTCATTGTCTCCTGCAGCTGAGCGGATGTCCTCCAACAGCTGGAGGCTGGCAGCTGTGGCTGTTTTTACAGCAGCTTCATGGAGAGCCACATTGTCTGAGCGCCGCTCGTCTTTGCTGATTCCTCCTCGAGGAACGACAGAGCTGGTGAGGTCATCTTCACCTCCATGACTGCACTTACCTGCCGCAGAACAGGAGGGAGAGGACAAACTGACCCAACGGCTACAGTCAACTTGAATGTATGTTGTGTTGGTATAAAAAAATTACAATTATATAAAAATGTAGCATTTAAATACTACATAGTGTTATTAAATATTGTGTTGATACTTGACAAATTGTAATACTTAATAGGTTTTCAGGGTTTAATGATTTATAATAAAAAAATTATATAAGGCATGACAAAACCCACTAAAATATGTTTTAAAATTTATTCTAAAATAATCCTTGTCTAGAATGGTCTACTTTTTTTTCTGCCATGCCATCTAATTACATAAAGAATGTTGAAGTTACTTTCCACTCTGAAGGGTAATTCAACTTGGTTTTTGAGATAAATTTAAAAAAAGACACAATTTACCTTCAGGTTTTGTAGAAGAGTAGACTCCCATGTAGCCTGATGTGAGTTTTTTCTCCTGCAGGATCTGGGGGAGGACGGGATTAGGGCATGTTTCACTGGCACAGTCCCTACAGGTGGGTGTGTTCACATCTGCACAAAAAAAACTCTATGAAGACTTGGACCAGCAACTCAAAACATCTACTCTTTTGGTCACCAGATTTGGTCCAAGTTCTAAGATTTTACCCAACCTACAGAATCTACTGTCCTGTCTTTTTTGTTTGTTTGTTTGTTTTTTTCGTGAAGCAGGATAAAGACACATTTACCTGCCAGGTTTTCCAGAGGTAGATCTGGCCGAATGAGGTTGATATACGGCTCTGTGTTTCCCAACTCCACCCAGTTACTGTGACTGTAGAAGTCCTGGTAATGCATGAAAAGGTGCATGTTATGGAAAATTGAATCTGCCCTTACATATCTCCCCTTCAGCTAATGTTTGTCAAAAAAATACATGTTTGTAAAACACCAAAAGAACACTGAGAGAACTTCAACTGCATCCCAGCTGAGGTGGGGTACATTGAGTCTGATGGTACATTTACACCAAACGCGTTTTGAGCAGCAAAAGCAGCCAGTCTACATGCAAAGTCAATTGTGGACACGCATCTAAGGGCATCAAGAGCGTTTTGAGCAGCGCGGCACGAAGCGGTATGAGCATTTTCCGTGGGTGCGGCGCATCCAAAGCAGCCGACACTTGAGATGGAAAATCTGAACTTTTGGCTGCTCGACGCGCAGCAGCAACCAATCAGAGAGAATAATATTTCCACGTG
>JARVGW010220140.1:0-13237 GCA_031762495.1 Anablepsoides rubrolineatus | reverse complement strand
ACAACTCTACATCCAACCACACACACACAACTCTACATCCAACCACACACACACAACTCTACATCCAACCACACACACACAACTCTACATCCAACCACACACAACTCTACATCCAACCACACACACACAACTCTACATCCAACCACACACACACAACTCTACATTGTCAGATGTGTAGATGTTGCAGAATGACTTCACATCTCTTCTCTTCTCTCTTTGCAGCTTCATGTTGAAGATCTCCAGGCAACAATCACATATATGCACCAAAACAAGAAGTACAAGAAGGTGAGAGACAACAAAATGTATATTTTACTAAACACTCTGGGCAGTAAGAAGTTCAGTGCTTTAGTTTTAGTCAGGTGATGATGGAGCTGTACCGGAATAATGAATGGTGACACTTTTTTTGTCCTTTTCTCCCTCCACTACACACACACACACACACACACACACACACACACACACACACACACACAGATGGTGTTCTACATTGAAGCATGTGAGTCTGGGTCAATGATGACCAATCTGCCTGATAATGTTGACGGTAAGTTCACTTAATATCACTGGAAACACTTTTCAAACTATAAACAAGAAAAAGTTCATTTTAAAAAGTGATGAAGGGATGAAACATTAGCATCACATCATATTTTACTTTTTAGTCACTTTGTTCAGTGTAAGGGAAATCTCAGATAGGTAACATGTCAGTATTTCCTTTTTAATGAGGTACACAGTGTATACAGTGCATAATTTTGTTTATTTTTGGTTAGTTTCATATCCTTTTTAATCTTTCAGACTAGACTGAGGTTATTACTGTGACTTTGGTCTTCACTATATCTTTAAACTCTTTGTTCCTTCCAGTTCTGTGTTTAGCATTATGGGTTATGATGCTTTGAGCACAGTCATGTGATTAACAGTGCCTGACTGTCAAAGGACACAAGTCAGCCCTTATTTTATTACTTTCTGACCAAAGGTTGATTTAATTCAGTGGTTCTCTAACTTTTTAATCTGTGCCACACTTTGAAGAGAGAAATAGATTAAAACCCCCAAATTAGCTGCAATTAACTGTAATCTGTCTTAAAATTAAAAACTCAAGATTTATGTAATAGTTGTAAATCCTGATGCCAATTCAGCATTCACAATGTTCAGATGAGTCAGAACTACCGGTAATAAAAATATGTAAAGAACATAAAAAAAAACTCAAGACTTACAAAATTGAGTAATAGCTGAGTCAGCATTCATGTTGTTTCCTAGTTTTTATTTTGCATGTATGTTTTTTTACATTTCAGCTACTTCTGCAGTACTTCTGTTGTAATCCTTCATGTATCAAATTTTCAGATTGTTCAGGAGATGTTGTTATGATGGTAGTTTCTGTAACTTATTTACCTTTCTAAATATTAAGGTCTTTTTATTTTAAAAATCCCTACAGTGTTAGTAATACTTTATATTTAAAGCAGTTTGTTTTTCTTGCTAACTCTGGCCCACATTAACACAAAGACCCAACATGATTGAACAGGGTTGTTACAACATTTTAAGTCTGATATATCAAATGATCAGGGGCTTTACGCTTGACTCGGGATGTATAAAAATGAGCGTGGCGTGAAGGTGTGCGTAAATTTATGCAAACTTTTTACCTGCCGTGTGAAGTTTTGTAGTTGACAGTTTTAACTCACAAAGTCCTGAATACACAGAAATATGCTTCTAATCTGTTTTCTGGATGTAAGGAGCGCCTAAACACAGTGTTAGTTTTTTTTAGGTCGAACTTGTATTGTTTAAACCTGAACTATGAAACTGAACCTTGTTTAACCCCAGACAAGAAAACTGAGTAGCATAAAAATGATCCAAACAACCTGTAAACTCCACTGAGTCTGCACTGAGACCACAGGCTTGTGAGACTCACACACAGCTGAGAAGAATAAAATGTGTGAATTGTCTAAGAAACATTTTAATTCTCATCGAGAAAAAAACTTTGTCAGTTCAGAAGATTAATTCAGAACACCTCGCCTGATGAATCCTCAGGTCGACAAGATGCAGACATTTGGTTTTTTTTAAAATAGCTGCGTAAAGTTGTGTGTAATTTGTGGAACAATGCCAGCGGTTATGCTGCAGGAGGAAATCACCACAAGAAGAATTGGGAAATGGGTGTTTTATGGTATCACACCAAACACATTTAAATCAGGTATTTTCCTGTCGTTCCTCCATGCAGCTGAATGAGACAACAAGTTTTACCAAACTCATAAGTCCCTCTGTGTTTACATGCATTTATTAAAGATGTGTAAAGGTGGAAATGTCTCTCAGCCTCATGCACCTGTGAAGACATCGGCTTCACACGCACACACACAATCACCATTACTTTGCATGTGGCAAATACATTTTTACACCCAATACTTATTTAGACAGTTTTCTCACTCATTCTCCATTTATTTCATCATTTTTCTGCATATAAAAATTTGCATCTATACATATTTAAATAAAGGCATCTCAGAGGAGGTGTCTCAGTTGTGCTCAGTTTCACATTCGATGAGATGTATAAACGTAAGGTGCACAGAAACGTGTGTGTGCATGGTTTTATACATCAGAATTTTTTGTGCAGTGCATTTTCAAAATTTGTCCCTACGCCAATTTTCAGTGTGAAAGCTGCTCACTCTTTTATACATGAGGCCCCAGATGAGCCATGATCAGTGTAACCGCTTGTTTCTGATTTAAGGTGGCACCTTTATTAGGTAGAACACTTGTCCTCCAGAACTACTGGTTCATTTGTAGCCTTGATAACTTAAATTCAAATATATAGCAGCTCTGTTTTTGTTTTAAAGTAAACTTTTTCAAAGTTTTTAAAGAGCTTCATTTCTGTGTCTTATCTGCTTTCAAAGATTACCATGAGAACATCTGTGTTTTTCAGTGTATGCCACCACTGCAGCCAACGCTCATGAGTCCTCATACGCCTGCTACTATGATGAGAAGAGGGACACTTACCTGGGTGACTGGTACAGTGTGAACTGGATGGAGGACTCTGATAAGGTGTGAAATTAGATTTTCTGTAAAAAGGCAGACAGCTGAATGACAGCTGAAGAAACTGAAACTGAGTTCTCTAAAACAGTTGAATTTGCTTAAAGCTAAAAGAATCAGAAGACTATCTGGAAACTAAAAAAAAAAACAAATTAGTATCTAAAACAAGCAAAACACCAGCTGAAAGCTAATAGTTGCAATAGCCTAGCTTAAAGCTAAAAAAGGTTGCCTAAAAGTAGCTAAATGCAAGTTAAAAGTAGGTGAACTCAAGCAGAAAGTTAAAAGTATAAACAGTCAAAACCAGAGCATGAACTGAAACAGATTTTAAAGAGAATAATGTTTTTATGGGACAATGTTGAAGATTCATATTAAAGGTAAATATTTTGAAAAGTATAAAAATTACAAAAAACAAAACACATCACTCATCAGAAATCCCTTGTTGCTCGTGTTTATTTATTTTTTGTTGGTCTTGCAGGAGGACCTGTCAAAAGAAACTTTGCAGAAGCAGTTCAAGATAGTAAAGACTGAAACAAACACTAGCCACGTCCAGCAGTTCGGGAACAAGGTCTGGTTTTTTTCATGATTTTTTATAGTAAGCTTCATCATGATGTGTCTGTACATGTTGTACAGTGTTGTTTATTTCTAGTGTAGAGTGTGTTAGCAGTGACGGTGCAGAAAAAGATTCATTTCCTTCCTTTGTTTCCTATTTTGTCTGCAGACTTTAGCACACATGAAGCTCATACAGTTTCAGGGTAATCCCAAAGTATACAGCCCACCTGCTCCTCAGGTTACCCCACCACTGAAAACTAATTTGGATCTGACCCCGAGCCCTGACGTTCCTCTGGCCATCATGAAAAGGAAACTGATGTCAACCAATGACATCACAGCTGCAAGGACCATGTTGACTGAGATAAACAACCATCTTAAGGTTTTCTAAAGTTTCTTACAGTTCTGATCATGTTCCAATGGTTGTTGAAGCTTTTCCATGAAAAATGTATCAAATCAACTGCACAAAGCAGACAGTTTGTGATTTTATCTGACAGATCTCTGTGAACCTCTGTGTTTGTTCAGATCAGGGAGAGGCTGGCTGACACTATGCGCCATGTGGTGGAGAAGGTGACTGGCAACAGGTTAAAGGCTGAGGAGGTCCTCAATGAAAGAGCTGACCTCTCCCAGCATCAGTGCTACAAAGCTGCAGTCAAACACTTCAAACACTACTGCTTCAACTGGAACAAACCTGAGGTAGTTCTTCACAGACAGGTCCTGATGAATCCTTTCACCCAGATCCATATCAAAGGCTGTGTTCACACAGCCGGTCCTAACGCTCGATCCGGATTTCTTGAAAAAAATCTGATGTTTTTTGTGTGGACGTTCACATTATATTTTAAATATACCTTTAAATGACCTCAGTCAGACTCCTGTATGAACTCTACACAGCCCTGATGCGACCCGCATGCGCAGAAGATGACGTGACGTCACATTCAGCTCGCTGTTTACAGAATTAGCTAAACATGGATGCTACTTGTTAGCATGTCAGTTCTGAACTTGTTCAATCAGAGCAGATGAAATATTTATCTGACATGCTTGTTAAGTTCAGTGTTTATATCTGAACCTGCCTCTGACCGCATGCTCCAGTGCAGCATTTTATTTTTTGAACAAAGCGACGTGTTAAAAGAAAAGTATTGATCGAGTAACTTTAAGTATCAACATTGTTGGTCAGGGACCGTTACTATCATGTTTCTGTGGATCCTCAGTCATTCAGGTATAGAAAATTAAAAAAACAAAGACAAAGCAGCTGGACTTCTGTTCTGTAGTTAAAGACGTATGAAGATTTAAAGTGCATGACTCGAGGTTAGTGCCGTTATTATGGACTGATCTGCTCGCCTCTCTTATAGATGTGAAAGGTGGATGAAATTCAGACTGCAGTGGCTTTGAAAAAAAATCTGATATGTATCCAATTCAGTGCCTCGTACTGAAAAGGTCTTGGTCAGATTTGAAAAAACTCTTGTCATGTTCAGACTTATGAAAAAATCCCCTGTGTGTCGCATTTTCCTGCAGTGAGAATGTAGCCTAAATGTATAAAACTCTGTGTCAACAGTTAAAGTGTGGTTTACAAGTCAGGCTGATGGCACTATTTATCTGATGGTGAAACCCTCATTTAGTTCTGCTTCTTAAGAGGAAACACTCCATCTGTTTGTCATGCTATTTACCAGCAGGTACCAGGTTAACATTACCTTTACCATTCAACCAACACTAAACCAGACAGAATAAAAATCCTTTTAAAGTAGGGGATCTCAAACCTGTTATTCAAGTTCTACAACAAATCAAAGGTCTGAAAGACCTAGTAATAAACAATTCCCTTATAACAAATTAGCTTATAGCATAGAACGAGGAGCTGGTGAACCAAAGTTGTTTTAACTTTTCACAGTAAAGTGGAATGTGCACTAGAATAAAGACATTAAAAACACGAACTTAAAGACAACAAGATTCTAACATCAAAATGATTGAAGTCAAAGTTACACAGAGACAGTTAAAACACAAAGTAACCTGGTGTAAAAAATGGCACTGTCTGCGACGCTTAGGTGGTATAATGGTATTTTGTTATACCGTGGTATTAAAATATGTTGACGGTATATAAAAACCAGAATAGCTCCTGGAGAAACTATGAAAAGGATTGCCACGTGCCATCCGATTTAATTAAAGATTTTTAAAGATTTGAATTGACTGTTTTTTTTAAATCACTGTTATCTATTACCATCCCAAATCTGAGCCAAATATGTCTAAAAATGGCTAAGTTATTGTCAATTTTTCATTTTTCATTTGGCTTTAGTAGGTGATGGAGATCATTCTTGGCTACATCACACCAAATATCAACCTAAAATGTTAGGTTTAATGTAAGGGTCAGGGTTAGGCTCTAGAAATGACTGGAAATGAATGGAAGTATTTCTAAATAAGGATAAAAATACTAACTTGTACACCTACACCTGCTACTTCTAAATTAAAAACAAGTTAGAATATCTTAAATATTTTGAATGTGTAAGCTCTAAATGAATCACCCATTGTTTTGAGGAAATTCAATTCAATTCAAAAATACTTTATTTATCCCAGAGGGAAATTAGGTAAGAATAATTAAGGTCAGAATTTTCCCAGTACACTTGCGCAGCTGTAACTCTCTTATTCTGGGAACTTTTGACATTTCAGGTGCCAGTAATGAAATAGAAAAATGTGATTTTTGTTTTCAACTAGTGTGTCAGACTGTCAGGATGTTTCTGACGTTCTGTTCTGTTGTGTTTCAGTATGAATACGCCCTGAGACATCTGTATGCTCTGGTGAACCTGTGTGAGAGAGGATACTCATCACAGAGGTGAGGTCCACTTCCGCTTTACTAATCCACTTGGGTTTTCTGTCACTTTTTTAGTATCATTGTGGTGTTTGTGTTTGTCTGTACTCTTCTTTGGATGTTACCCCTAATCTGCATAGCTAATGTTCAGTGCCTGTACTCAAGGATCACACTTACAGATGATGGAAACGTGTTCATCTTTAGTTTAGTTTAGTTTAGTACAGAGTTTGAGTTTTGTGAAAGGAACTCACTAAGTAGGACTTTGATTACCCAGTGGAACAAGTGTTTTACTGAATTCAAACTAACTTTTGAATCTTTTAGTCTAAAACTCAGACAATATGTTTCCCCCCCTGAATTTATACATTAATTAAGAACATGTTCAGGTATTTACACACTGAATAAACTAATTTTGCTGCTTTGATTCAGTTGGATTGTTGCTCAGTGAAACAGATTTACTCTGCAATGTTGAGCTACAGTTTGTTTTTTTATTTATAACTCAGCTTTGCTTTCTCTCCACAGCATCCAGCTGGCCATGGACTCTGTGTGTCTCATGGAGAACTAAAGCAGTCCAACAGAACCATTAAGGTCTCAAACCAAAAAGTTTCTTTCCCGTTGGAGAGCCCAGAACAAACCAAGCTTCTCTTTGCACTGCTTAGGAATCAATGTGATGTGAAGATGTTTTATGAACACACTATGACATGTTTTTAACTTGTTTTTATGATTTTACTGAGAATTGTTTGCACTCACCTGATACTGAGTTTTACTGTCAGTGTGAAGAGTTCTGCTGAATTATAACAGAATTCCTTTGAGTCTTATTCTGTGGTGTTGAATGTTAACCATGGGTGTTTGATTGGGATGTTAAGGATTTACTACTAAATAATGAATGTTTGTTAAACCTAAGAAAACTGTTGTAAAACAGAAAAGTGACAATAAAATTTGACATACCAACATGGATATCATCACCATGTTTGTTTAAAGTATTACACATTTTAAATGGAGAATAAACTTAAGGTGTGATAATTTATTCTAATTTTGCCTCAGACATATAAACCCCAAACTTAACTTTTATTTTGAAATGTTCTACACCAGGGATGTCATATTTCATTTTCACTGAGGACCACATAAGCAGTATGGTGCCTGTTGTAATTAACTAAAATGTTTCGTGTTTAAGTTTGACTAAACATGAAATGTTAAGTTCCTGAACTGAATATTATGTAATATTTCTTTTTTGATTTACAGAAAGTGGGCAATAATTAGTTAAACAAAATTAGGCAGGCGCATAAATTTGGGCAACAAAAAAAACCTTAACTCAATATTTAGTAGATCCTCCTTTCACAGAAATAACAGCCTTTAAACACTTCCTATAGCCTGACTCTGCAGTTTACACTCATCTACAGGCCAGCGGTCACTCTTTCAGAGATGAAGATGTTCTCATTCTTGATAGAGAGGAACGTTGGTTTGAGAGAGGAGTAAAGGAAGCCATTTTGGCGAAGAAAAAACAACCATTAAACAGTGGAGGCCTTCGTGTCCATTTATCCTCCTCCTACAATGCTGTCATTGCAAGTATGACTCAGCCCTCTTTGAGCAAAAGGTGTGAATCAGCGCCCCAATGATAGTCAGGTGATGGAGCACATGACCCTTTTGAACAATAGAGCTAATCAAGCCTATCGTTAGGCTGATTGTCCTCTTTTGCATGTGACTAACCTGTTTGTCCACCATGTGGAGGCAGTGCTTATAAGGCTGTGTTCACCTGAAACTCCTCAGACTGATGAAGTCTTTTGGAGGAGAGACGAAACATTTCATTAAAGACCAACTCCTCAAGTCTCTTCCAAAAATCTACCGGAGGAGGAAGTGAGATCAGAACTTCTATAGTTTACCCTGTGTTCATTTTGATAACTGATATTCTGGCTGGAACTGAAGCCAGCAGGTGTTTTTATCTTGCATATTCAGTTAATGGTAATGGTAAATGGACTATACTTACGTAGCACCTTTCTATCCAAATAGGACACTAAAAGCGCTTCACTACAATCTGTTCCCTCATCTGTCTACCCGTTCACACAGCACTCTATTAGATCTCCTAAAAAACTAACATGTACAATCATCTATAGAGACTATTCAGTGCCAATCACATTCATACACTGATGAGACACACATCAGAGACATTAGGGGTGAAGTGTCTTGCCCAAGGACACAACTGAGACAGCTGGAACGGGGGGGATCAAACCAGCAACTTACCGGTTCCAAGACAATTCTCCTAACCCCTCAGCCACAGCTGCCCAAATAAACATTGTGATTTCAAGCATGCAGTGCTCTGGTCTAATTAAAATTGTAATGAAATTAGACAAATATGGGAGTTTCTTGTATTGCCTGGTAAAGCAATCCAGAAAGAGTTTTCCATCACTGGCATTACATGGTAGGCCTGTGGAAGCTATTAAATACAAATATTGTTTTTTTACAAAATACTTATTTTAAAAAGTTAAGGTGCATTAAAATCAGATAAAATTGCTGAGTTTTATTTGTCCAGTTTGGAAAAACAATTGAGCATTAATTTTCGGTCAGTTACATGACATGGAGTAATTATGTCATTCAGTAATTATTCAGAAGTGAACAACTAATATAATCTGACTGCAATAATAGGGTTTGACATTAGAATAAAATGTCTTCTAACTTAAGGATAATAATTTGACTGGAATGTTCACAAAAAAATGCACCATGAAGACTGACATAAATGAAATAAAACTGTGACATCTGGTGGTCAAAACACTGAAATGGAGACAGTAATGTCAAACCAAAGTACAGCGCCTCCTTGAAAAGAATTTGTGGGTGTCCTTAGTAACTGCCTTTATGTTCAGTGTGGCTACAGCTGTCCTGTCTCCCACCACTTTTAGTGGATTGAGGGGGCAACCCTGGACAGAACTAGCCTTCCTGTCCATCTCACTGTCCTCTGCATCCTCTGTCCTCACTCAAACTACATCCATGTCTCTGGGACTCTGAACTATCACCTGCACCTGATGGATGGTCACTGAGCCCATTCCTTGATGCGGGACCACCTCCACCTCAAAGCTATCTGTCATTCCTCACATGGTTCTGTTTACCTTATACGTGTCCTGTACCAGTCTTACAACATACAACACCACAGCTCCTTCCTCAACACCCCATCATATGCTTTTTCTAAATCCTCAAAGATACAATGACGTTTATCCGGACCCTTTCAGTCAGAATCCTCACAGCAAAGATAATGTCTGTGGTGCTCTTTATTGGCAAGAAACCAGCCACATCTTGTTTAAGTCAAGCTCCAACAACTCTCTCCTAGATCTTCGTCACATGATTCATCAACTTAATTCCCTGGCGTTGCTACAAGTCAGAACATCACTGTTCATCTTAAAAAATTGGCACAAGCACATCCCTCCATTCCTCTGGCATGTTCTCACGCTCAAAAATGTTGTTCAATATATGCTATGGCTCTCCATGACCAATGGGTTAAAGAGGTCCTGCACAATTTAAAGTTAGAGAGGCTGAGGTTATCATTGAAATGCTGCTTAAAAAGCATTAAAAATACCTGGAACTTCTGTCCATTATAGATTCTCTAAACATGGGGCAGCTGTAGCGGAGTGGTTTGGGGAGTCATCCTGTAACCTGAGGGTTGCCAGTTTGATCCCTCTTTCCAGCCAGCTCAGTCGTTGTGCCCTTGGGCAAGACACTTCACCCACCTAGCCTACTGATGGTGGACAGAGGGGGTGCTGCACCGGAGCCACCATTGGCTCCGGTGAATGACAGCCCTGCCTGTGTCAGTGTGCCCCAGGACAGCTGTGGCTAATGTAGCTTACCACCATCAGTGTGCAGTGGTGGAGAAAGTACTCAAACATTGTACTTAAGTAAAAGTACAGATAAACAGACAGAAATAAAGGTAAAAGTACCACATTAACAATTTACTTGAGTAAAAGTAAGTAAGTACTTGCTTTTAAAAATTTTAATTTTAGTGAACAATGCTGCAGATAATGCATGTTTTTGTGTTTACCCTCTGTGACACTGTTCACACTTGGACTTGTGATTCTGTGAATCATCACAGATTGTGACAACAACTACAGAAGCTGTAAATTTGCCACCAACGTTCTTTATCAAATCTCAACAAGTCGTTTTTTGAACCAGTTAACTTTGAGTCTTGGCCATGAGTGCATTTAATCCGTGGTGGAATCTATTTTGAGCGTGCTGCTGCAGGTGATGCAGAATAACTCCGCTTTTTCTTGGAGGAGGATCTAATGGTACTTTCCTGCTTTGCAGTGGTTCAATGGACCAATTACAGCAATTCACCTCTCACCACTGATTACTTTTAAACTAAAAAAAACAAACAAAAAAACGTAATGTAAACACTGAAACACTGAAAAGAACTAAGTGTACGACTGACTAAATCTGAAATAAAAAATACAGAAATATAGCCTAATATATGCTATTTTGATATTATATAATATATAATAACATTAAAAGTACTAGTGAGTAGTTGCCATCTTGAACTCTTAACTCTCCCACTTTCTGACAGGGAATTCCCATGGATGATGGACATGTAGATATAGTTTGTTGATGCTGACTTTAAAGCAGCTTAATTTGAAACAAATACTGTTCTATCCAATTAAATTGCTCAATTACTTAAAACCAACAGCTATGAGGCATGCCAATTATTATCTTTCACCTTTTAAATTAGGTTGTTTTGTTGCATTTAATCATAAATTTAAAGTTTACCATCAATATAAGAAATAATTTTCTTAGCTGGCGTACCATATAAGGGCCTTGTATTTGTCACATGTGCACTATTTGGTCTTCTCCTTTGACTTGACTCTTTTCCTCTTGTTCCTCACAACACACCACCATCTGATAATGTCTCCACAGCCTTACAGTCCAGAGATAAACTTCATTGTTCCTTAAACTCCTGTGTGCCTTGACAGGGTGCCTGAAAAATCCAGTGGGACAAACTCACATTGATTTACCAGATATTGTGCCACACAAGATGTCTTCCAGTAACTGTCAAAGCAAAAACTAAATGAGTCCATTTGGTTGTTAGGTTTGATGGCGGAATGAACCTAAATCCGGACGGAGGCGAGAAGCTCAAAGTCAAACTGTTTATGAAACATAAAACAAAAGTTGTCGTGGCCGCAGAAAACAACAACTCCAGGATGTGACAAGGACACCATAACAGGAGGGTAAGACCACACAATGAACCAGCGACTAACAAAGAGATGTGAACAGTATTTATACAAACAGAGAAGGAGAGGAAATGAACAACAGCTGAGGAGGAGTAATTACTAAGAGCTGACAGATGATAAGTAATGACACAGAGAGAGCACACGAGGGAGATATAACACAAGAACAGACAACACATCCTCACATTGGTCTGTGGAGTCTCTGGAACCCTTTATTCCCAGTAGAGATTGGCTGTTAGAGAACAATTAGCTTGAACCTGAAAACAACAACCCAATGGACGAGGTTGGCAAGGATGGACTGGAAATGACAATCAAATTGTAAAAGTTGGTTATGATAGGAGGCAGATGTCAGTGTTCAAGATGAAGAGCAAAGTTCTCCAAATGAGATGGAAATGGAAAGTGGAAAACTAACAAGATCAAAATTCTGTTGACTCAGAACAAGATTCATTGTCGTTTCCCTCTCCCCTGTCAATTGAAGCCACGCTTCCCCAACTGGAGATGAAAATGATCAGATCATCAAGCTCAAGCCAGGAAGCACTAAATTAGGTGCAAGAGAAAATATGTTCTTCTTAGGAGGAAACACTCCTAAACTCACAGAGTTTTCTCGCAGAGAAGAGTTCTCATACTAAGGTGGGCGATGGAGCTCCAGTTACTCTAAGGAAGATTACTGAAGTGTTGTCAACAAAGAGGCATTTCATGGACTTTGGTGTTGAGTGTAGTGAAGAACAGGAACTAAAGTGCAGCTTGTCTTGTAGATGTCAGAAAGGATAAAACTGAAACTCGTGCAGGAAAGGCCAGTCAGTGGAGGCAGAAAGAGGTAACGCTGTAGCGTCACTTCATTCAGTGAAATTTGGTTTAATTAAATGAGTGTTCAAACACATCATGTGGTGATCTTTTAAGTTTGGCATCTTTGTAGTTTTGATGCTTAAATCTTAACCTAATGCAAGATTTATTTAACAAAATACAGTGAGATGCCTTCTGATAATGGCTAGAGTTTAATGAAAGCCTGTATATCCAGACAACAAAACAGTTTCTATTCCCGGACCATCAGAACACAAAATAAATTCTGAAATCAAGACTTGTGGAAGTTTGTATAGTCTCTTTTGTAAAAAAATTATTCAGTTCCTATTCCTGAACAATTCATACTAATTCACTATTTAAAAAATGGAAACTGTTGCAACAACTATATAATGGTTTCAAATGGTACTTAACAAAATTACTTTTGTGTGAACAAAAGTTGTTTTTATTCATTCATACTGGGCAGGCACTGTACACACACACACACACACTGATGAGCTGATGAGCTAAATGTGGACAAAAGATGAGTTATCCATGCCTAAATAATGAAATGCATATTATTTGGAGTTCCATTTGTATAAAGGAAAAGAAAATATGTTTTAGTTTGAGTAAAATACATCTTTTGCTTTTACAATATGCATAACATATGTTTATTTAGGAAAAATAAGGTTATTGTTGTTTTTGGACTCATGGCACAGCCAACAGAACACACAAACTGTTATCAATATAGAACTTGCACTGCAAAGTGTGCAGAATGATACATGTAGCACCTAGAAACATGGCTGCCAAAAATCTCGCCCGGCGCTGCCAATGTTCATTATGACGGCGATAATAATAATAATAATAATAATAATAATAATAATAATAATAATAATAATAATAATAATAATAATAATAATAATAA
>JARVGW010220061.1:0-13251 GCA_031762495.1 Anablepsoides rubrolineatus | reverse complement strand
TGCTGCAGGCTTCTCCCACAGACAAAGTGAAACTGTCTAATTTTTCAAAAATATTTGAAATCCCTAAGGGAAATATCATTTGACAACATGAATTTATTGAACATAAACAATGGCTATCAAAGTGAACGAATAAAACGTGGAATCTCACAGATTTTGCTCATTTGGGCAAGAGGATAAATATACATACAGTAGTAGATTCTGAGTTATTTTTACTGCTGCTGCTCCCTGTACCTGCAGTTACCTGGGGCCTCATGTATCAACGGTGCGTATGCACAAAAATTCAATTCAATTCAAAAATACTTTATTTATCCCAGAGGGAAATTAGGTAAAAAAAGTAAAAAAAATGTAAAAAAGCTTGCGTACGCCTTTTTCTACGCAAAAGTCCGGATGTATCAAAACTGAAATGAACGTGGAAATGTGCGCATCCCCACGCCAACTCCAGGGCTGGCGTACGCACGTTTCTGTGGTTCTGGTTCCATTGGCGACACTTAGAGGTGATTCTGAGAAACTATTTATGATGTGAAAATGATTATTGTTCACACCAGAAACACATGTTTAACAATTATTACATCCACATAGACACAGTTAGATAAAGGACGCGCAAAGTTGTGCCAAAAATACATTTAACAGGAACGGATTCAGCCTTCCTGGAGGATATAATAAATAGTGAAATAGCAGATCATTTATTTATAAACAGAATTTTCTTATTGATGATGACGACTGGCTCATCAGCAGTTTTCAGGAATAATCCGTTTTCAGTTTGCCACGAGCTCTGGAGCTCGACACAGCAAGGAGCCGTGCGCCGTGCGTGCAGCAGCAGTGATTGAGCTGTGGTTTCCACAGGAGTTTTCCAGAGGGAGCTGGCAGACTGATCGGTACAGTGTCAGTCTAGTCCACCCAAAGCCGAGTCATGCCCAACAGAATGGTCTCATGACTCTAAAGGCTGAGTTATAGTCGCGATATGGAGCGCGCGCACAGTGCGCAGTGGTTTCATACTTGGCATTTATGTTGTTGTAGATTTCTCCAAAACTATATGTTTATAACTTGTGAAAATGCTGTAAGTAGAAGAACAAAAGCTTGACAGACAAACAGACTGCATGCAAAAGCTGCGGCGCGCACACAGCCTTTGTGAAGACTCTCCAACATCACGTCATGAAAACTCTCCACTGAGGGGCAGATACTCGTTCCTTATCAGATAACTATTATCATAACATATGTTAATGAAGGCGTGTCAGGAGAGGTGTCTCACGTGCACTCAGTTCCACGTTAATTGTGATGTACAAAAGAAATGTGCGTGGATTCAGGCGTACGCATGGTTTGATACATCTGAATTTTTTGTGCGTACGCAGTTTTCTGTATTTGACCGTACGCCATGTGTTTCAGTAAGAAATCCACACAAGTCTTTGTACATGAGGCCCCTGGTTACAAGGGGTGGCCTTTCCTCTCCTCACAGACAGGAAGGAATAAAAAGTTAACCACGGCAAAGAGGCTCGCTGAAACTCCAATGTCGAACTCTACTACATTCAGCTACATCAGTAGAAGAGCGGTGTGAGTTTATCCAAGATTTTGTTGCTGTGTGTGTGGAATCAGATACTCCTTTAGAAAAATATAAAAGCTTATTAGTCTGTTTTTGATAAAGCACTGCGTGAGCAGCCAGTAAGGAGAAGAAAAAATTAAAATGAGCATAGATCCTGTACAATAACAAGGGTGAACAAATTGTTACTGATTGTAGGTTTCATGTTTCTTTATGAAAGTTCAACTCTAAAGCATTTTTTATTGACAAAAATATAACATTTTAAATGTGAAATTCTATGTTTTACATATAAAGTATGTTTTTTGTTCTTAAAAAAAAGACAAATAAATACTTTTAAATATCTTGCAAAAGCATTTAATGTGCTGTTGAACCACAGCAATCCACCCCTAAAACCCACCTACACCAGAGAGAGAGAGACAGATTCAGGAAGAATAAAAGACAGCTGATGTTACTCTCACCACCAAGAGATGTACAGTTGACAAAAAAAGGTCTTGACAATTCAGTCAATAATATTAAACATCCTATTTTTCCAGATTTTCCTAACAGACCACTTTCTTATCAGACTGCAGGTTTACTTGTGGTTCCTAGAGTTTTTAAAACGGGAGGCAGAGCTTTCAGGTATTGAGCTCCTCTCTTGTGGAACCAACTTCTAGTTTCTGTCTGTGAGGCTGACACTCTGTCTACTTTTATGACCAGAATTAAGATTTTTTTTATTTTGGTAAATCCTAAAGTTATGGCCAGCTTGGGTTTCCTCTAGGCATGCACAATATATTGGCATTAACATTGGTATCAGCTGATACTGGTCATTTCTTAGAATATCGGTATCGGTCCGATAAGGAAAACTGGGCTGATATTAACGTCCGATATCGATTTTCCACTTTTTAGCTTTGTGTTTCCGTTTCAGAAGGGGAAATGTTTGGACGAGTGGTGTGTGTTTGATTATGATCGTGATAGTGACGCTGCACAGCCAGGAATAAACTTAAATAAGAAAGCCATGTTCTGGTCATTTTTTTTTAATGGTATCGAAAAAATATACAATACACAACATGAACACAATAAGTGTATTTGTGCATATATGTACATAAATAATTTGTGTGTTTGTGTAATATCAGTAAATATTAGTTATCAGCCATACCACCAAATATAATATAGGATATCCATATTGGCTGAAATTTCCATATCAGTGCATCCCTAGTTTTATCAGCTATTCTTAGTTATGCAGTTTTAGGCTTAGACTGCTACAGAATTATTATTTTGCACAGTTATATAAAGTGCAAAAACTAAGTTTATTGCTTAATGAATAATAAAATAAAACAAATAAATAAAATGGGGTTCAGTGAAAAATTCTTGAACCATTGATATCTAACCTGCTGTAGAGGGTCTTGTTAAATGATTTCAGTTTGGAGGAACAGTTTAATTCTGACAGGCTTGATGAGTCAATAACTAGTCCATGCAAGGTCAAGAACAAAGTGGACTGCAGCTGTGATCTTAAAAACAAATCTAATCTCAAACTTTCAGTTTTTCATGTGAAACTATTATATATACTTTTACAATGTTGTTGATTGGGCATTACGATAACTCTGGCAGAAAGAATCCAGATGTAAATAACCACACAGTTAAAAAAACTGACAACAATGGAAAGTAGGAAATAACTTCTGCATAAAACTATATATTTTTTTGTTATTTTTAATTATTTTTTAAGGCAGAACAAAATCCCAGCTTCGTCAGCAAAAACCTCTTTATTCTTCTGAAATCAAAAGTTATGTTTGACTTGAACAAACCACAACCAGAACTTATTGGTATCAGATCTATTTCCTCTACGGCAACAAGATCTCTGCTATTTGATTTAAACAAGACAGAAAAAAAGAGATTTCTGATTATTGCCTTAGCCCTTTGTACTCCAAGCCGTTTCATTCAAATCAGCCGTTTGTGTCTTCAGTTTTTGTAAATAATTTGAGATAAATAGAGCATCAAATCCCATCGGCACAGTGTGATTGCATTAAGATTTATTCTCATTTTACCAGCTTTCCATACAAGAAGCAGAACCTGTTTGACACTGACATTGTGGCGGTAACGCTGGAGCGAATACTGCACAACGCCTGCCAATTGCAGATAACATTTAGAGGACAACAAAGAGGAAATCACAGCAAATCACGCAAACCCATGTTTGTCTGCAGCTTTACAGGGCTGCGTTGCTGCTTCTGAAGTATTTTATCTCTCTCTGCAACAGGCGGTGCAGAAAACGAGTCCCAACAAAAGCTACAACCTGCTCTCAGTGATACAGCCTGCAGACAGATAAAGATATACCTTTCACTGTTTACCATCTCTGTGATGCCACTTAGCTAGAGATAAGATAAAACACACCTTCATTTATAAATCAAATCCTATGAGTGTGAGTTGACAGTACTAGAGATTATTTAGATAAACAGTTTCCAAAATGACCACTTTATAGGTGGTGTAAAAGTAAAAAAAAATAAAGTTCAACAAAACTTTGAACTTGTGCTCTTTATTGTTTAACAGAACATTAAAACCATGCTAGCTGGAAGTAATAAAAAATGAGTGTTCTTCTTTTTCCTAATGGAGAAACATAAAGCAAACATTTCAAAATCCTTTTTTTTCCCAGAGACAAACCTTTGTTGAGTTTAAAGTTTACCTGCGTCATGCATTAAACTGTGATCCACAGCCTATCTGTGTCAGTCTGTGGGTGTGTGTTTGTGTTGCTTCAGTCACAGATTAGAGACCAGCTGTGCTCCCCATCTGTCTCGTTCAGCCTGACCCGAGCTAACAGGCTCAACCAAACGAGATGATAATAAATCTTCATCATCCACCTATAAACACCACACTTCAACCTTTAACCAAGGATCATAGGAAACCTCGTTAAAGCAGGTTTTATGCTTAAAATAATGGCTTTCTCAGATTAGGACAGTGAAATAAAGTCAAGAACTCAAGAATAAACTGTTGTAATGACTTGACAAGGTAATTTATTTAATACAGGCTATCCAAACTAAACCTAGAAGAATTTAAACCTCCAATGTTTTATGCTTTTATGTAACTGATGTCCTGTGTTTGTGTTACAGGTCTGTCTTGTAAATGAGACTACCTGTCTTAATGAGATTACCTGCCTAAACAAAATAAATAAATAAATAAACACTGACTTAATCAAATCTGTATCTTCAGTCGTACAAGTAGTACTTTTCAGCGTTTATAAGAGGACATGTTAAAACACTGTTTCCATGCAGGAAATACCACATAGAGCTCAGTTATTGTTTGTTAGTCAAAGTTAAACATAAACCTTCAAAAGTTGATTACAACAGAGCCTTTGAGGGCTACCCTAACGCTCACATGGCCCTCGGTGAAATTGGGTTTGACACCCCTGGGCTACAACTTCAACCCTTCTCACCATAAGATCTTATATATTTTGAGACTAAAGAGGAATGCTAGCTCTTTCATTTAAATCAGTTTTACAACAACATGACATCTAAGACCCGTGATTTCCCTGTACTGTTGGAGAACTCATCAAGTCCAGGCTTTAGGCTTTCACGCATTTCAAGGAACACCACAAGTGCTTAAATGACTACATCCACACGTGACATCTTTGAATGGGGCTACAGCAAACGGTCTCCCACAGGAACACTCTGCAGCAGAAACTCTAACTCGGTTAAGTGTTCCTGTAAATGAGTACAAGGAAGTAGGTGACCTCAATGCATGCTAGAACATGGAAGTGATGCTTCTCCTTCTGGCAGTTAAAAGGGAAAAGGGGTGTGTAAATCCACAATCACTGCAGTCTCCACAAAATCATATAAACAAAGGAAACAAGAACAAACAGCACACATTAGCCTGACATAAATGAGTCAATTTTTTTAAAATAAATAATCTCTGTCAATTTGCCTTGATCACATTAACGAAAGATTATTCGTCAGTCAGTTCACTTTACAATTCAGGTTTTCTTCTGCTTGTATTTTGAGTGCAAGAAAATCAAACTGTCATGATTCTGCACCTGAGTGTAGTTTCATGGCTACTTACATGAAAAATAAGAATATAAAGAGGAAACACATTTTTTTAAATTTATTCATTTCATTTCCCTTTATCCAACCAGATTTAAAATCCTTTTGAGATTGAGATCTCATTTTCAAGGAGGATCTGGGCACAACCTCTAATCTAATAACTGCTATTTATAAAAACCCAAAAGACTCATCTTTGAACAAATATCAGAAATAAAGTCAGAACTGGTTACTACAACACTCACCAGGTTTGTGCAGCCAAATCCATCCGGATGGACCTTAATATTAGTTTGGAACTCCAAAAAGAAAATAATGGTGATGAGAAACAAACAGGGACTCCCCCTTGCCTTGATAGCAACCTGTCTCTTTTTTAGGCTTGGTCCAGCCAGTTGTTCATTAAGGCTTTTGAGTCATTCTTGGTCTGACCCTCCGGCCTCTTGATTGTTGTGTGGATTAGCTCTGGGATTAATTGACAGAGGTGGAGAGAATCACTTTTGTTTTGGAATACGAGCGTGTGGTGCGATACAACGACGTGGGGAAAGCAGTGATAAAACCATGGTCTATAACCTTTTTGGTGATCTTGGGAAAGGCAGAACTTCCAAACACCTCCTGGAGACAGGTGAAGGAGACGAAGCTGAGCAGATAACCAGGAAGTTTCGAACAATGGTTAAACAAGCCTTTCTGAACAGCACCGTTACAAAAAATACATAAAAGTAACATCTAAATGGTAAGACCACAATGGCTTTCTTTTTTTTAAACACAACAGTTAAAGCCGCTGCGGAAGGTCCACCTATAATCACGCTCACAGATTGAGGGGCACACTGAAATGGAGACACGTGCACGGTGAGCAGAACCGACCTGACCCACACTGAATAGAGATGGAGAAGGGGCTGAATATACAGCAACAAAAAAAAAACACAAAACTATTTCACAGTTAAAGTAATACCTTTGGGGCTGGATAAAATGTCAACAAAGGCCAGGTTTGGCCCGCAGACCTTGAGTTTGACACATGGGATTTAGACCTTTAGATATTTTACTGCTAGAGTGAATACTGTACTGAAGAAAACATTTATATAAAAAACGTGATGGCAAAGAAAACGAGAGTGTGAGTGTAAACGGCAGGGCAGAAAATCCTCCGGAGATCACCTGTCACGAGATAAAACAAACCGAAATAGACATCCACCTGCTTCCATTTACCGATATGGGTCAGGAAACGACTCTGCAGCTGAGTGTGACTTTTTATTTATTTATTTATTTTTATAGTTTTACAAGTACAGTGTAACTTTCTTTCTAAATAAATAGCCTGTTTTAATACTGATTATGTAGCACCCTGCTACTGCAGCCTGTACAGTATGTTCTTTACTGGCCAATCAATTTTTGCTGCATCATTAATTATGATGAACTCATGAGGAGCTGGAATAAGTAGAGGTGGGGCTAACTGTTAGAAACTCTTGTTCGTCTGGTTTACACAGGCCTTTCAGCCGACTATCCCACTTTTTAGATGACCTGGAAGTACAAATATTCTATGTTCTTGATTTGGAAACACTACTGCTACATTCAGAAAGCCAATAGATAAATCACTGTCTGCTCAGAACTGGACAAAAGGTCATTATTGTGGATTTCCCACAGACAAGTAGTCATTCTCTGCATGTCCCAGGAATGAACTTACACTTGCTTCATTGTCTGAGTGAAAAGGAGACTGGAAGGGAGTTCCAACAGTGGTCACATGACACCCCACATGACGTGACCCAGTGCTCCAGTCTTATCACATGAAGAGTGTCATGGAGGATACCACAGTTAAAGAAGAACCAGAGCTGCAGTGGCTTTGATCAACTGATGGGTCTCGTGACATTAGACGTGAGGAAGATCATAGAAATGAACATGCAATTTTTTTTGTTTTTTTCTGATTCATCGATTAATTAAAAAATATATATATATATCGACATATCAATTGATTATTAAAATAATGGTCAGTTGCTGGCCTAAACTCTAAAACGGGGTTGCAGCTCAAAATGAGACTGAAATATATGGTGATATATGTTCTGTGTGACACACAGCAACTTTACATTCAGTTTTAAAATGATTAACCACAAACAGGATGGCTAAACTAAGTTAAATCATTGTGTTTTAAAATGTTAGCAGGCAGATGTCCATCACACATAATGTGTTTTGATGCACATCAACGCAGCTGAGTTCTGCTCAACACCTTTTCTGCTTCTGCAATCTTTGCCTCATTTCTAAAAGCTCACAACTCTGCAGGACGAGAGGCCAGCCAGAGGCAATATAAAGACTGACTGGTCACGAAGCTGTTTCATAAAAGAGCCTGCTAAAGGCCTGCTCTGACCTGCTGACACTCATCTGGCTTTTAATAACCTCAGCTGGGAAACAACTCTCCGCTTGAAGACTCAGCTTCCTGTTGAATACAGGACTACAGCAAACGGGTGACTGGCTCAGCACAAGAGCCAGAAATGTAGGAAAACAGCAAACCCTGCTTCATCTCATAACTATAAAGACGAAGTACAGGAAAACACAACATGAACAGTCCAATAAACTCACTTGTAAACTCTGACTCATCCGGCTACAACGACTTTCAGTCAAAGTCAGACAATGCACTTAGATAATTAGCAGCAACATGCAGTGCAGTGGGGTTCCTGCTTCTCAGGTATTTATTTTACTAAGTGTAACAGCATTAATCTGACCTGCACATATTTTATCCTCTTCAGTTTTTGATCTCACTTTGCAAACTAATGTGATGTTGTTCCTAATGTCTGAGGAGATTAGAGGAAAAATCTGTAAACTCTTTCCAGGATTTTTTTTCCACTCCATTTCTTTTCTCATTTCTCCCTTTTTTGGTTTTTGTATTAACATTTTCTTCTTTACTTTATTTTTCTTTAAATTATTGATCAACACCAACATGTACAGTGGGATTTGCTGAGTTTAACTGGGAAAAACAAACTTGACTATAAAGTTTTCTTGTTGATGTTATGTAAAAATTAAAGGTAAACTGTTCACAACAATGATTGCTAGACAGGATAGTGATACCAGTTTTTTCACTTTGATGTGTGATTTTTGAGAAAACAACTTAATTATTCTGGTAATCAATATAACTAGTTTTATTTTGTGTGAAGAAAAAAAACATGTTTGCTTATGAAGAAATATGCATAAAAAAACTGCAGAAAGGTGGTGGGAACCACAATGAGCTTCTTGGATTTGGCTGAAGGTTTGAAGGTTAACAATGATTCTTATGAATCACTTTTAAGGTCCCCACATACTCTGGCGTACTTTGGTCCGCGGAGATCAATTTTTTTATGTCCGCGGTGCGCACAATGACAAATACTGTTTTGGATGTGATACCAAGCTGACAAAGTTGAGAATCTGTCATTTGTGGACAAAATGGAGTCAAATTTTGAAGAGCGTCTCATGGAGGAGATTAGAAAACTTTATGATGCATCAATGAAGGAATATAAGGACTTTCAGTGAGCAACAAATTCGTGGAAGGAAATAGCTCAGATCCTGGGTAGGTAGTTCCTTTTCTTTTGTTGTTTTAAGCTAAAATGCAAACTCTCTCTTCCTCCTCGTCCTTGACATCATGACTGAAATAGCAAGAAATTAAAAAATTTGTCAGGCGGTCAGTACGCTCGAGTATAAAGTCCCAAACGTCCGCAGACAGTATGCGCGGAGTCTGCACGGCTCTCCGACCACACACAGTACGCCCGAGTATGTGGGAGCCTTTAGGCTTAACATGTTTATGGTAAAGCAGCAAACAAAACCAATGATTCACTAAAAGACACAAATAAAATTGTATGATCTGATAAGAAAAATGAACCATCTGCTGGGAGTAAACCAAGAATGAATATTACCATTAAAAACTGATACCAATACTACACAGTATATAAAGAATAAGAGCCAATGTTACATAGATTTAACCAATGAGCAGATGTGTGTCAGGTTTTTCTATGTGCTGAACAGGAATTGGTTTCCTTTCAACAAACATGTAACAATTAATTAAGAATCAATTTATAATCGATTATAACTGCTTAAAATGGGAATCAATTCATAAAAATGAATGACTCAATTTCATTGTTATTGTATAAAAGTAAGTTATTTCTTTATGACAAATTCAGTTTAATACTTGATAACCTTTGGTCACAAAAGCATCTGTGATGACATTTTTATTTATTTTGAAGCTATGCTCTGTTACTAAGGCAATAGACAGTTACAGGTTGATGCGATGATAAAAATGCTGATGTAAAAAAGTTGAGAATTAAAACGAATTGTAAAATAAATGTCATTGTGAACTTAAAACCCGTAATCGAATTCAAGCTTGAGTAAATTGTTATATCCCCATGCAACTATTAAAAAATCAGAAGGGAATACTGGAAAAAATGCTGGTTTGCATATCTAAACAATTACAAACCAGAATGACACAAAACTGCAACAGATCAGATTTTCAGAGAGAAATCACTGTTTTCCTTTTCTTTTCTTTGGTAAAAGCTTGAACTCACACAGCACATTATCAGGTCCACACAGACTCCCCAAAGCATTTTACACTTCAATCATTCACACACACACATTCACACACTGATGGTGGTGAGCTACATTGTAGCCACAGCTGCCCTGGGGCACACTGACAGAAGCAAGGCTGCCATTCACCTTATTTTTCATAGACATGTGGAAAACAGTTTATTATCCAACCTATAATATAAAACAATAGATTCCTGAGTTGAACACTGTGAAGCAGCTAATGTAAAAATGAATGAATACTATGAATGAATACTAACCCATTGACCATATGGACAGGCAAAAATGTAAAAAAATGTCAAAACCTAACTGCTGCTTTAATACAGAACAGGGTTTTATGGTCCTCTGAACAGAGTGATACGACAGTATTTTGGCGATAAGGGCTAAAAAAACAACTTCATCACACAATGTCGTGCAGTGCTTTTATTAAAATAAACTGGTAAGCTTTGAAAATTCGATTAGACGGCCTAATTTGAATTACTTCAAGAACTTGTGTCCAAAAATGTTAGAATTTTCTTTGAAAGCCAAATAAAAAGTACCATCTAGTAGTTTATGAGTTTATCCAAAACAAACAAAAACCTGACTCGTATTACTCACATCCATTCTGAGTAAATCACCTGCTCAAAAACACTAAAATCAACAATACGCCTGCTACCAAAGACTTGTTTGTTATTAGCTGTCTAGGTTACTGGCATCTTCATGAAACTATTCACCTGCTGAGCCGGAATAAAACCACAGAGGGGTCTACTAGGACAGAAAGCAATAAGACAGAAAAATGTGGGGGTAATGCCTTACCTGAATGACTTTCTTCATTCTTTATGAACTCAGCAATCTGATTATTTTCAGTCAACTAAAGCTGTTTCCATGTTCCACTCACTCTACCTGGTTACTCAAATCAGTGTCTGTCTGCTTTCTGGTTAGACTAACTTGTCTATCCTCCAAGTCTGTCTCACTGGTTCAGGCTCCAGGAGTTTTATATCTATCACATGATAATCAACCAAATAAAAATATGTTCCCAAATTCGACTTCAGGCTTTTCTCTGTTGAGATTCTCTCTTAGTGTTGGAGCTTTTAAGATGATGTAACACAGGCTACTAACACACTGACGAACAAACAACTAGACAGAGATGTTTTATTGATTTACCCCCAAAGATCTAACACAAATAAGTCTCGTGGCTGTAGCCTTTACGTTTTAAAATTAGTCTCAAACTGGTTCTACAGTAATAAATAAATGATCACGATTAATTTTGTTCATATCATCTGATCACGATTAATATCACGATTTTTTTGTTAACCTAAAAAGCGACTGAAAAATAATTTAACAAATAAATAGCTACAGAAATAAATTAAAAAATAATGGCTGTTATTTCACTTTCAGTAATATAACAAATAGCTGTGGTTCAGTAGAACATCAAGTTATTTTTGCAAGGTATAGGTATTTACCAGAAAAAAATTATTTTAGTTTAAATCTTAGAATCTCACATTAATAGTTACCCTTTTGTTTTAGAATTGAATTTCACATTAAATATGCCATAAAAAAACATAAACCCCACAAACAGCAACAATTTGTGCACACTTGCCAACTGAATATGATCTAAGCTCATTATTTACTTTTGTTATGGAAGGACCCCCACCCCCTCAGCAACAACTTTGATGACTTAATCTCTGAGGAAATAATAAAAACTACAAAAAAGGGGAACTGAGGAGAACTTAAAAGTATCATGTGGTCTACATAAGACTGGTCACCTGATATGAAGAAAGCACCATCAGAGGAAAGGTCTCCTAAAATGTTACAGCTTAAAACTAACAAACTTCAGGTTTTAAGTCTCAGAACTTGTCAGTAAGTTTTTATTCTGATCAAACTGTTTCATACATCTGCAGCTGCATGCCAAGATAATTAGTCTGCCCCTGCTGTGATCTGGTGTTTGGGTCCAATGAGAAAGTGTTTAATAAAGTTTTTCATAAAATTATTAAGCAGAAGTTGTGAATATTTACTGGCCCGTTTAACCTGAAAATCTGGGACCATCTTTGATCCTGGTGTACATTAATGTTCCAATAGGCTAATTTAAATGGCAAAAATCAGAACCAATGATTTTCTATGAATGTAATTCTGCTGCTCAAACCATGTTTAACTCTCCTGCTTCCCTTGGATTAAAATAACCCACAAGGCCTCAGCTTGAGCACTCGAATCATATAGTTCTGTGTGAGAACTATCATTTGAAAGCAGGGATTTTTACAGATTGATCACAAAATTTATCAAGTTGTAGTTTGTCATCTATGTAGTTACAAAAAAGAGTGAACAATTGAACAATTTAGCATATTTAACAGTAAATAAGAAGGGATGTTTTTCTACACATTGCAATCTCTTTTTAATTAAGGTCTTGTAAAAAACAATGTATTAGCCTATGATATGGTCCAATTTATCATTTTGATTTTTGCAAAATTGATAAGATAAAAACGTGAGAGGGCTCTAATCTGGTTTTTAAAAGACATGCACTATAAATCTTTTTTAATTTTGGTATAATTTGTATAAATCTCTTTGTCTAAATGGCAGGACTATAGACTTTCTGTGACAGAGAGACAAAGCTCCTTCAAAGCTCCTTTTAAGACAGAAATCAGAACAGTCTAAAATTGTTTTTTCATTGTGTAGATCACATCAATACTAGTGTGGTGACATCATTACTTTTGTTTCCACTTTGTTTCCACTACTGGCTTCATTTTTCCACATGCGAGTCTCCAAATCATTTAGAATTAATCATTAGCAAAAAACCATATAATTTTTACATTTTGTTGTTTTATATTGTTATATTGTTGTAATTAATTAATAGAAAACATTTTTATTTGGCTAAAAGATTTGTCTTGTTGTTTTAACATTTTTGACTAACAAAAGACAAAATCCCAAATTATTCAATGAACATGACATTTAAAAAAAAGTACCAGTATTGACATCATTATCAGCAACACTATTCTTGTATTTACTTGGTATTTTTATTTTTTATTTAAAAAATGTATTCATTTCATAAAGAAAATAATAAAAAACTCTATGCACAACAGAGAAGAAAAAAAATATATATATATATATATATATATATATATATATATATAAATAAATATAAATAAACCCCTGGCAAAAAGTATGGAATCACCAGTCTTGGATGAGCACTCATTCAGACATTTCATTCTGTAAAACAAACTC